>SNQJ01S0066313.1:43126-83387 GCA_010110895.2 Picea sitchensis | reverse complement strand
TCATCGTCAAAATGATAGTATCTTTCATTTGTCAACTTGAAGGAATGCATCCATACTTTTAATCTTCATACAATCATGCTCCCTTTCTGGTGAAGAACTTCCCACCAAGTTGTCCCCTTCTTAATCACTACAAGATGTATAATGAGAATCAGATGATCAAAAAGGAATATAGGTTTTCAAATATGTATTTTCATTTGGATGTGGGAGGGTGGGTTCCTAAATATCATTGTCATCAATGTTTTTCTCATCCTTTTTATCTTCAATTGGATCTTGATTTTGGAGATAAATGCTCTTTTTATGCTCTTCTTCAACAAGATCCATTTCCTTGAGGATTTTCAAACACGCCTCCCATAGACCATCGACATTTTCTAAACATGAACAATCATGTGATATCGGCTTATGGGAGTGTTATCACACAATCTGTATCTTGGGAAAATCCCAACCCAATCCATGGAAGTGTAACAACTACAGGAGTGCCTACCCACTGTCACCTTATATAGACACTCCCCTCACTTTAGTGAGGATAAATCACCACAAGGGAGGAATCTAAGTGATGGTAGGGGGATTGAAATGGAAAATGGAGAATGATCAATGAACACCCCTACAATTCAATATTGGAGAAGGATTAAGGCTTAATAATGAGTTATGTAGATGGTAAATGATTGTCGAGTATTGTGTACCTGTAAAAAAATGTTATCCTTGCCCATAACAAGACAAATGATGAAAACAATATCCTTAAACCAACGGGTATTTTTATAGCACAAGTTGTAGGTTGGGAAAATCCCAACCCAACCATAAATTAAGTGATACAACTTGGGAATCCTACATCCAATGTCACCTCGATGTAGGTCCCACACTTCAAGGGTGACTAGGTCACTCTAGGGAGGTGATCCCAGTGACCCTAGGGGGAATGAGAAGGATGAAGGGAAGTGTAAGGAGAAGCCCCCCGGAAGGTCAAGTGATGGAAGAAAATATTTTTTGAAAATGGTAAGTGAAGAGAGGTAAATGGATACCGAGCAAAGAGATAGTTTCTGATGCACCTGAACTTCCCCGAGACACAAGAAAAGACACTTTTCCAACCAAGTATAGTAATGGATCAACAAGTTAAGATTGTTGTAACTAAAATACGGCAGCATACAATTTAGTAAATCAGCAATATTACATCCAAATAAGCAAGTAAAATGTCTATATTAGCTAGCAATGTTAGCAATAAAACTAGTAACCAATGTGGACCGAAAAATAACACTTCAAAACTGAATAAAGATGCTTGTCATAAAAGTAAATTTCTGCAACAATATATCAGCCTTATGTATGTAGAATTCAATGAAGTACAACAACAAATCTGACCATCAAAAAGTGTCAAAATCTAGCTCAATAGATGTACCTAAGTTAGTAGGTTAAACTAACAAAGTTAGAGGGTTAGTCTAGAGTTAGTTTGTGAAATACTAATGGTTAGGGTTGGAGTTTAAAGCATCATTAATGGCTACAGGTTAGTTTTACTACAAAAATAATAATTGTGGGAGAAAGAGGACTCCCTAAGGGAATAAGAATCCCCAAGGCATCAAGATCATTGTCCAAAAGAGATAACTTCAAAACTTCAAATTTGTATGTTTACCAAGGCAACAATTTATTCCTCCCATGCAATAAGTAAACGACTAGTGCCTTTAAGAAAGGGTTAATGGAGTCAAGAGAATATGAAGAAGATATATATGCTACTTCCTTGGGGTTTTAAGCCCTTTTAATCCCCAAGGGGTTTATGCAATTATACTCCTCTTAGTAAACCCTTATGAAGCAATATTCCCTTAGCAATTGAATTGTGGAAACACAAGTAGGGGTGTATTCCCTTATACTCCCTACTTGGAGCAATAAAATAAAACCTTTAACTTGTACAAATGATAATACAATGAAATAAATGGCACCTTCAAGCATTAAAAAGAAATAAAAGCTAGACTAACCACCAAAAAAGAAATGAAGAAAGCCTTCCAAGGCTAGTGCACCATCTCCATCAACCATAACCAATACATAGCCATAAACAAAAGCACAAGAGAGAGAACTAGCCAAAGAGATAAAAAAATTCAGTCCAAGAGCCTCTCACAATGGAGAGTTATGTTATGAAAATGAGATCTTATGATCTCTATTTATACAAAATGTAGCTAACATAGTTTCTCCACATAATATTAGGGAAAACACAAGATTAGGGGTCAACAACCCTAATATTCCCCTTTACAAAGATAATATTTAAAGATTCTCTTTAATTTCACTTTTGCACAAAGAAACTCTAAAACAAAGGTGACATCATCCCTTGAAGGAGGGCGTTTTGGAAAATTGAGCAAGTCATTGGAGCTGGGTTACAAAGTCGGGTCTCCAAATTCCATGTGGCAATCATCTTGAGCCTCTCCACCTCAAAATACCATGTGTCATGCTTTGATTCATTATCAATCACTATATACACCTCAAATGTGACGTCAAGCCCCTAGGGAGTGGCATTTTCCCCCTTATAGGAAAGGTGTTTGGCATGCAAAGGGTGGGCTATGTCCATCCAATTGTCTCCTAGGCCTCCGAATGAATCTCTCTGTCATATGGCATGTGGGCCTATGTCAACCATCATGTGGGTTTTTTTCCCTCATGGAAGCCCAAGCTATACTTGTTCTTCCAAAACTGGCCACCAACTTGTACCTACAATACAAATGGATACGCCCTCGAAGGATATCAAGTCAAAGAATCATGATGAGTGAATCAAGTCAATAAAAGAGCCATTAAAGCATGTATACCAAGACTCGATCATACAAACATGTGCTTAAGAAACTAGAGGTTTTTCCAAGTTTGGTTGTGCATGGGTTGTCATGGTACTTATTTTCAATGGATCTAACCCCCTAAGTCTAGGAACAACCCTATTTGAGTCATGTGAATGAAATGAAATGGATGGGGGAAGTACTCAATGGGAATGGGCTTCAATATATGAAAGCGTCCATAGTATCTCATTTATGGGTGCCTCTGTGGAGGGTGTGTTGCACCTTCGTCCATAATTCATTTTTTCCAAGCCCATCAATTGCCTTTTATCTTTATTTATTTGTATTTTCTTTCAATATGGCATAGGGATATTTTGAGGCTACTGCCCTGGCGTGGTGACCAGATATCGACAATGTTACCCACAAGTAGTTTCACAAAAATGAGAAGGTTGGCTCATGATGAGAACCCCTTTCCCTCATCCATGCAATTGAGAGCCATTACCCTGGTGTGATGGCCAGAAATGGTAATGTAATATTGTTAGATACCCATGGATGTAATAGGTTGTCTCATGATGAAACCCCCTATCCTCAACTGATCCTTTAAGTGTTTTTATTTATTCTTTTCATGGGGTCCTTATTTTCTTGCGGAGAAGATTTTCATTGCTTTCTAGGGATCCCCTGGGTGAAGCATCTGGAGGTTATTTCATTAGGATTTTATCTTTTTCTAGCTAACTTCCCTCTGGCCTTCAACCCCTTCTTCCCTTTAAATGAGGAAGGGCCCCTTCTAGGGTTAATATACCCCAAAATCCCAAGAGATGATTTCATGAGGGGAAATAATGATGGAAAGTGGTAAGTATGGTCAGGAGTGGCACGATGAATCATCAAAGGAAGCTACTAGAAACACCCCATCTTAAGGGTGACCATCTACTTGAGTTCCCCAAGCCAACCACCAACATTTAGACAAGGTAAAAGGCATATTTTCCAAATCAGATGTCTCATAATAAAAAATAACCTCTGATATACAAGCTAGAATAACTCAAATATTAAAATGATACCCACCATCATACCTGACTTGTATTGCATGGAGAAATACCCAAGTGACCTATGGTGGAAATTTGGTGTAGATGATGACCAAGTTTTGGGTCACTGTGGTGGTGATGCGCGTCTCTAGCTGTGAAAAATGATATTGTTGGTCATGTGGTCTCTTGACACTCCATATCTACAACTTGAGGGCCTCGAGACATAATCACCTTAGTTATCCACAAAATGGGGATAACATATGGCTCCTACTTGGGCACATGTGCTCACCATAGAGTGCATGAGAACCACAATATCTTCTGGTAGACCTGTGCTTGCAAGGAAACATCAATCTGTCAAGTGAAGGATGGCCTACTCATCCTCGTTCTCATATGGTCATAATAAAAACCAAGTAAGCTAGAAAAAGAAAATTTTGACAAAATTTCTAACTAATTATACATATATGATGATGAAATCAATAATGCAAGTAGAGAAAAATGAAAATGCAATGCAACTGAACTAATATGAGAAAAAAAATGAAAGATGCAAGAAAGTAAGATGACTTACCTACTTATCTGGGGTCTTGGGACCCTGAAGATCAAGTATTGAAGGTGTCAGGTGAAATCATAGAACCAGTGCAACCACCTGATCATTGGATGAAAATATTTCCCCCTGTGCTTAATCATGTGAAACACAAAATATAAGTCCAACACATAGTAATCATGAGCACAAATAAACATATAATCAATCATGAAATAAAACTCATGGAGATGGGTGGGAGGGAGGAAATCTTGTCGAAAAGAGAAACCATAATCTCGATCGTCCTGAAAATTTCTTCTGCAAGCATAGCTAGAATCCTAATCTATCCATCTATGGAGTAGACTAGAATATGTAGATGATGGTTCATCATCATCCTCATCAACACAATCATTGATCTCTGAAGATTGGGAAGATGTGAGATAACTCAAGAAGACCCCATGCTTCACCAAAGGGAAATAAATGAGGTACAAGACGGGCTCAGGTATAGAAGAAGAAAAATGTTTCCTCTTCGTCTATGAATCCTCATGAGAATATCCAAGATGAAAAAACTTCCTCTTCGTAGAGTGAACCTTTGATTGACATTGGATGGCTATGTCTTGGTACTCTTACAAAATAAAGGGTGAAAATGTATGAAAATCCTCATAGAAAAAATATGTATCCCCAAAAAGATGTGCATCACCCTGAAGATGTTGTGACAAGTCATTCTAAAATGGATCGAGCACATATGTGATCATGTCACCATCACCATCCCAAACATATAATTTATATATGCACAAAGACCAATCCTTTGTTTGGGGGCTTCCCTCAACGTCATAAGTGGTATCTCTGTCAAAGGTGAAAAGGCTCATGTCCCATCCACATTTTCCAATCTGTATGAAAGTGTCAATATGTTGATCAACTGTATCCGAGGAATATTCTAGTGCTCCTTCACTTCTAGGATCATGGAACAGGCTGTCATCAAGATCCTTGAAAGGGTCATAACTCATAGTGTTCTCTTATTGATGCATAGGAGGAAGAGTGGATTGGATGTCTTCATCTGGGTAATTAAGTGAAAGCACCTCATATTCATTAAATGCCTCCTTAGAATCTTCAACTTGAAAAGCTTCATCAAGATCTTCTTGGAAGATTTCTTTATAAGCATGTTCTTCAAGCATCTCTTTTACTTGATTCATTATCTCTTTAGTGGATTCATTAGCATCTTTTTCCCTTTCCATCTGCAAAACTTTATTCCATGAGATATGGTGGGGCCTTGGTTGATTCCAAGGTGACATAGTCCCATCGAATAAAAGAACACCTCAATTGAGTTTTAAGGCTTATCAAAGGATGAAAGGGGAGAGCAGGGGAAACATAATGGAAAGTTGGGTTCGATAAACGGTGGAGTCGCCAGACAAACTTTGAAAAATGTTTGTCAAAGGAAAATGGGTAGATTCTTGGAGTGGAGTCGCCGAGAAAGCTCGAGGTGAAGGATTTGGGAAAGAGACTTGCCAAAAGTGTCGTTTAGGGCACTGTGAGGATTCAAAATCCTCCCCAACAATGACGCCAAAATGTTATAGTGCAAGTTTTAGGTTGGGAAAATCCCGACCCAAACACAAAGCAAGTGCTACAACTTTGGAATCCTACATCTTATGTCACCTCGATATAGGTTTGGCACTTCAAGGGCGACTAGGTCACTCTAGGGAGGCGATCTCGGTGACCCTAGAGGGAATGAGAAGGATGAAGGTAAGTGTAAGGAGAAGTCCGTCGAAAGGTCAAGCGATGGAAGAAAATATTGGTTGAAAATGGTAAGTGAAGAGAGGTAAATGGATACTGAGTAAATAGATAGTTGATGGTGCACGTGTACTTGCCCGAGACACAAGAAAAGACACTTTTCCAACCAAGTATAGTAATGGATCAACAAGTTAAGATTTGTGTCCCTAAAATACTACAGCATACAAGTTAGTAAAGAAACAATATATTACATCCAAATCAGCAATAGATTACATCCAAATCAACAAGTAAAATGTCTATATTAGTTAGCAATGACAACAATAAAACTAGTAACCAATGTGGACCGAAAATAACACTTCAAAACTGAATAAATATGGTTGTCATAAAAGTAAATTTCTGCAACATTATATCAACATTATTTCTATAGCATTCAATGAAGTACAACAACAAATCTAACCATCAAAAAGTGCCAAAAGCTAGCCCAATAGATACACCTAGGTTAAACTAACAAAGTTAGAGGGTTAGTCTAGGGTTAGTTTGTGAGATATTAGCGGTTAGGATTAGAGTTTAAAGAAACGTTAATGGTTGTAGGTTAGTTTTACTACAACAATAATAATTTGTGGTAGAAAGAGGATTCCCTAAGGGAGGAATAATCCCCAAGGCATCAAGATCATTATCCAAAAGAGAGAACTTCAAAACTTGAAATTTATACGTTTACCAAGGCAACAATTTATTTCTCCCATGCAATAAGTAAATGACTAGTGCCTTTTAGAAAGGGTTAATGGAGTCAAGAGAATATGAAGAATCTATATAGGCTAATTCCTTGGGTTTGTAAACCCTTTTACTCCCTAAGGCAAGATTCTCTTATCTAGGGTTTTAACTAGGAGGTTGTATGCAATTATACTCCTCTTAGTAAACCCTTATGAAGCAATATTTGCTTAGCAATAAAATGGTGGAAAAACAAGTAGGGGTGTATGCCCTTATAATACCTACTTGGCTCAAACAAATAGAACCTTTAACTTGTACAAATGATAATACAATGAAATAAATGGCACCTTCAAGCATTAAAAAGCAATAAAAGCTAGACTAACCACCAAAAAAGAAATGAAGAAATCCTTCCAAGGCTAGCACACCATCTCCATCAACCATAACTAAGACATAGCCATAAAAAAAAGCACAAGAGAGATAAATAGACAAAGAGATAAAAAAAATTGCAATCCAAGAGCCTCTCACAATGGAGAGTTATTTTATGAAAATGAGATCTTATGATCTCTATTTATACAAAATGTAGATAACATAGTTTTTCCACATAATATTAGGGTAAACAAAAGATTAGGGGTCAACAACCCTAATCTTTCCCCTTTACAAAGATAATATTTAAAAAGTCTCTTTAATTTCACTTCTTCACAAAGAAAACTCTAAAACAAAGGTGACGTCATCCCTTGAAGGAGGACATTTTGGAAAATTGAGAAACTCTTTGGAACTGGGCTACAAAGTAGGGCCTACAAATGACATGTGGAAATCATATAGAGCCTCTCCACCTCAAAATACCACGTGTCATGCTTTGATTCATCATCAACCACCATATGCCCCTCAAATGTGACACCAAACCCCTAGGGAGTGACATGTTTCCCCTTCTTGGCAAGTTGTTTGGCATGTAAAGGGTGGGTGATGTCCATCCAAATGTCTCCTAGGCCTCCAAAAGCATCTCTATGTCATCTGGAATCTGGGCCTATGTCATCCATCCTGTGGGTTGCTTTCCCTCATGGAAGACTAAGCTAGTCTTTTTCTTCCAAAACTAGCCACCAACCTATACTTGCAAGAAAAATGGATACGCCCTCCAAGGATCTCAAGTCAAAGCATCATGATGAGTGAATGAATTCAATAAAAAATCCATTAACACATGTATACTAGGATTGCATCATACAAATATGTTCTTAAGAAACTAGACGTTTTTCCAAGTTTGGTTGTGGGTGGGTTGGCATGGTACTTATTTTCAATGGATCAAACCCCCTAAGTCTAGGAACAACCCTATCCGAGTCATGTGAATGAAATTAAATGGATGGGGGAAGTACTCAATGGGCATGGGGTTCATGATATGCAAGGGTCTATAGTATCTCATTTATGGGTGCCTTTATGGAGGGTGTGTCGCACCTTCATCCATAATGCATTTTTTCCAAGCCCATCAATTGCCTTTTATATTTATTTCTTTGTATTTTATTTCGATATAGCATAGGGCGATTTGGAGGCCACTGCCCTGGCGTGGTGACCAGATATCGACAGTGTCACCCACAAGTAGTTTCACTAAAATGAGAAGGTTGGCTCGTGATGAGACCCACTTTCCATCAACCATGCAACTAAGAGCCATTACCCTGGTGTGATGGCCATAAATGGTAATGTCATACCGTTAGATACCCATGGACGTGATAGGATGGATCATGATGAGACCCTCTATCCTCAATTGATCCTTTAAGCATTTTTATTTATTCTTTTCATGGGGTCCTTATTTTCTTGGGGAAAATATTTTCATTTCTTTCTCTGGATCCGTTGGCAAAGCATCTGGAAGTTTCTTTCATTAGTATTTTATATTTTTCCAGCTAACTTCCTTCTGGGCCTTCAACCCCTTTTTCCCATGAAATTATGAATGGTCCCTTCTAGGGTCAGTCTACCCAAAAATCCCAAGAGATGGTTTCATGAGGGGAAATAATGATGGAAATTGGTAAGTATGGTCGGAAGTGGAACAATGAATCATCAAAGGAAGCTCCCAGAAACACCCCATCCTAAGGGTGACCATCTACTTTGGTGCCCTAAGCCAACCACAAGCATTTAAACAACGTAACAGACATAGTTTCGCAGTTGTCTCATAATAAAAAATAACATCTTATATACAAGCTAGAATACCTCAAATATTAAAATGATACCCACCATAATACCTTACTTGTATCGCATGGAGAAAGACCCAAGTGACATGTGGTGGCAAGCTGGTGTGGATGATGACCAAGTACTAGGTCACTTTGGTGGCGGTGCAGGTCTCTAGCTGTGAAAAAGGATATTGTTGGTATGTGGTCTCTCAACACTCCATATCTGCAACATGAGGGCCTCAAGACATAATCTCCTTAGTTATCCACAAAATGGGGATAACAAGGATCAAGAAAGAATCCTTCCTATCCCAAATTGCAGTAGTATGGAAATATATAGATTGACAATAAAATTTGTTAATAGTTTCAAATTTAACCATCCAAAATCTAGTACAAGATATTAGAAATAAAGCTAGCAATGACTAGTCAAACTTCCAATGTCTAAAGAAAGACTTTGGTGGCATTAAGGGTTATTTATTAAGTGTTATCAACAAGTTATTATGAAATCCAAGTGGTTGTAGCAAACAATTTCTATAAAAACAAGATATAGCCAAAGAAATCAACAAGTAAATCACCCAACAATTAGCCAATAACCAATAGAACAATTACCAAGGTTTACAAGTGAATTTCAACGGTAGAATAGTGAGCAATAGATGATGAAAATGTGATTTTTCTGCAATCCTAATGGCTGTAGCATTAATTTTTAACAACAAAGAGAACTAATTGGTTAAACCATATTCCATTAGGGAACAGAGAAGCCTAAACCATGAATAATTGATTCCAACTTGAACAATTGCAATATCTAAAATTTTTACGTATACCAATGCAACGATTTTATATCTCCAATGCAAGTTAGATTAGTGCCCTATCAATTGGGTTAATGAAGTCTCTTGTGTAAGAGCTATTTTTTTCACTTCTCTATGGGTGTAAGCCCTTTTACTCCCTTGATCAAACAAAACTAGCAAGGTAAATCTAGGAGGGTGTAAGCCCTTTTACCCCTCCTAGCAACCTTTGAAAAAAATAGCTTATTCAATGACAAAATGATAGATATTGGTGGAGGGTGTATGCCTTTATACTCCAAGATTTTACAAAATTAACCTTGAAACCAAGAAGAAACAATACAAAAACATGAATTCCTTACCTAGTCCAAGAAATAGCAAGATAAATCCTTCTTTACCAAGAATATTCCACCACAATAGTAAGAACAAAGAATCCAAGAGATAACACCTAGTTTATTCCTCCTATTATCCCCAATTTCTAAGGATAACTAAGGAGATGATGTCTTGAGGCCCTTAGGTTGTATACATGGAGTACCGAGAGGAATCCCAACACATTGAGCCCTTCATTCACCATACATCACCATTCGATGATGGCAACACCGTCCACCACACTTGAATTGGATCACATAGGACAATGAGTCTTGCTCCATGAGGTAAAAAGTATGGTATTGTGGTAAGTGTTATTCTAATAATTCAAGAATTTGAACATGTTGCAAATTATTCTTTCTTGATTTTGAATTTTTTTTCTTGGAAATTATGTTTTTTGTCGTATTTCACCATGGTGAGTGTCATGGTTTCCTAGTAAGTGGCCACCCTTGAGAAAAGGGTTTCTACCCGAGGGTCTCCTTGAAGTATCATTGTACCATTTCCACTCATACTTGCCACCTTCCATCACTTCTTCCCCTCTGTTTCCCAATATTTTAGGTCTTCAAGCTTATTGACCCAAAAAAGGCATGTACATCATTTCATGGGAAGAAGGGGCTAAAGTCCCAAAGGAAAATGTAACTGAAAAAAGATAAAAGCTAAACCATAAACTTCTAGATGTTCGCCAAGAGGTATTGAGAACACTGAAAATTTTCTCTTAAAAAATTGGATGATTTGCAAAAGAAAACTCACATTATATAGATGTCCTGCTTGTTGAGGTGTGTACACGTATGCAATGTCCCTTTCTTTCCATGCATATGACACTCTGTGTACCTCTAGATTCAAGTGACGTTGCAGTAATATTTCATTTCCATGTCTTATAGTAACCAATTGTTTTGGACATTAATTAATTAATGGCAAATGAATGGGCTTGGAAAAAAAATTCATCACGGACGAAGGGCAACACACCCTCTACAAAGGCACCCATAAATGAGACAATATGAGCTATTGTATGTCATGAAACAATATGAGATATACCTAGAAGTCTAACCCCCATCCACTCCACATTCAATGAATGATCTAGAGAGGTTTCTCCTTGGAAACTTCCCTTACTTGAGGAATCGGTTTACCCAATAGGGCACTATGACACCCCTTCCATATCTAAATTTGGAAAATTGCATAAGGTCTTTGAGCATATGTTCATTTTGAAAATGGGGGATTTGATGCACATGTTTGGGTGGTTATTTTATTAGATATGTCTTACTTGGAATGATATTATGACTTATAGACCTTTGAAGGGGATACTTGCTTGTATTTGTAGGTCCTTGACAAGTGTCAACTTGATCGTGTAGGCACAAGGTCACTTGGACCTTCACTTGGGGCATGAATCCCACATTATGGATGATGTGCCCCCTCTCCTTGGACATGTTCTAAGAGGGGTGTTTCCTTTGGAGACACTTGAGTTTCCCTTGGAGGTGACTCACTAGCCTTACCAACCCCAACATTTTCCTTTGGAGGCCTTATCTCTCTCTTCTAGGGCATGATGTCACACTTGGGAGGCTAGGGTTTTGGTGGTGTTGGTGATTTGATGGTGACTTGGCATTTTTTTGTGTTGGGTTAACAGTGTCAGGCTGTTGATGTGACATGGGATCTTGGACCTTGGGGCATGGACTCCATTGGACATTTTATCTCAACAGACATGACCATGGGGGTGTTTCACTGAGACATAGGACTCCTGGGGGAGTGAACTCACTAACCTTACTGCTTCTTTTCCTTTGGGACCTTCCTCTCCCTGGGCATTTGGATAATATGGGCTAGGTTTGGACTGAGTGTGGTGTTTTGGAGACTTGGGAGACTGTGGCATGAATAAATGGGCCTGGGATGTAGAACTCAATCACCATTATAGGGAGCCTACCATATATCTTCTAGGGATTGTGTTGGAGGTGAGACCTCTGTTGAATCAGTGGAATAGGTTTCCAAGCCTTGTAAATCAAGGTGTGAGCAATTCATTTTGGGACTGTGCCAGAATTACAAAAAGCTTGGGCTGAAATTTTTACCCTACTAGAGCAATTCACACTTTCTCTCTTGTGTTACTTTGGATTCTAGTACTTGTCTCTTGTGGAATAAGTGGTGTGATATCTCTCTTGGATGCTTGTCTTACTTTTGTGGTGGAATACACTTGGTAAAAGAAGGTTTATCTTACTATCTCTTAGAAATTGGTAAGGAAATTTTTATATTGTTAGTATTTAATTGTTTTATGATTTATTCTTATCCAAACCCTTGGAGGATTATAAGAGCATACACCCTCCACTAAGTCTATTACATTTGTTTTTGGATAAGCTACTCAACAAGGTTGCTGGGAGTAGAAGACACACCCTTCTAGATTTACCTTGCTAGTTTATTTTCCATAGGGAGTAAAAGGAAACACACACCCACTTGGAGTAACAAAACTAGCTCTTACCCTTGCAACAAGAGACCCCTTCTTAATTGATAAAGCATTAGTCTATTTTTCATTGGAGATTTAAAATCATTTGCATTGGAATATGTGAAAATATATAGATTTTGCAATTGTTCAAGTTTGAATCAATTTTTTGCATGCTTAAAGACTTCTTTGTACCCTAGGGGCATCTACTTACAATTCTTATTTATGTTATAAAATTAATTCTATATCTATTAGGGATGCAACAAAACTCATCTACCTTCATCTATTTCTCTCCCTTTTCTGCTGAAATTTACTTGTGAAGACCTAGTTAATGTTCTACGCTCATTAGCTATCTTTTTTGATGATTTACTTGTCAGTTTTTAGTGGTTATATCTTGTTGTAGCTTAATTTTTCTACAACCACTTCTATGTTATAATACATTTATGCTAACACTAAATAAAAATACCCTAAAACACACAGATCTAACTGTAATTGGAGGTTTAACTAATCTTTACTTCTCTTTATTTCCCTCATCTTATATACGATTTGTTGGTTTAGATTTGTCATTGATATAAATTTTTTACCAGGGAAATATATTTCCATACTTCACAATTTGGGAGAAAACAATATTATATTTTTTATCCCCTTTGATATAAGGCTTGGTTTATGATCATTTGTCTTGTTCAACGCAGGGATAACATTGTTTTGCAAGTACCAAACAATTGACAACCCTCTCCTCCTTCACAAGACCTTTTCACAAGCCATTATTCATCTCTAAACTTGACCTATTGAGGTTTCACTTATCATCACATCACTTTTCATCTCAATCCCTAGGGTGTGTTGTGATTCCCCCAATGGTGACATCATCCTACTCTTTTCATCTCAATCCCCCTAGGGTCATTGTGATTCCCCCCTTGTGGTGACTTATCATCACTAAAGCGAGGAGAGTGTCTATATAAGGTGACAGTGGGTATAAGGTACTCTCATAGTTGTCACTCTCTTGTGGTTTGGATCGGTATTTTCCCAACCTACAATTTGTGTGATAACACCTCCAATAGATAAGTAATAACATCCAAAAATCATAAGAGAGAGATAGTGCACCTTTCCCAAGTAGGGAAAAAATTTCATCCAACAAGTATGTAATTCTAAAGTGAGTTCTATCAAAATGAAATGTGAGGTGACCTCTATTTATATGAGTTCACCTAAAATAGTTTTTCCACATTCATAATTCCCCTATCTCTATTGGGTGAACCAATTCCTCAAGTAGGGGATGTTCCCAAGGAGAATCCTTTCTAGGTTATGTAGTGAATGTGAGGTGGGTGGGGTTAGACTTCTAGGTATGAGGTTTCATGACATAAAAGGGCTAGTATTGTCTCATTTATGGCTTCCTTTGTTGAGGGATAACCACATCCTTTTCCTCTTTTTGTTTTTTAAAGCATATTTTTCCAATCCCTTTATTAGCCATTCATTTTGCACGTGTCTCCAAGTTGAAGAAAGTAAGGGGCACTAAAAGGAAATGCATATACCACATACTCTCTACCTTGGTTTGCATGCTTTTCCAAGTTGAATACAATAAGGGTAACTAAAAAGAAATGCATAGTCCACATACGCTCTACCTTGGAAAGCATTATTTATTAATTAGTTATTTATTTTATGGGTCCCTCACTTTTTGAGAGGTGTTTCATTTCTCTCGGGCGAGCTTTTATTGCATGATGTTTTTGCTAGGGTGCCTCTGAGCATAGTGGCCCTTTCTTCCCATGAAATGAGGTACATGTCCTTCTTGGGTCAATAAGCTCGAAAACCTAAAAGTTGGGGAAACAAAGGGGAAGAAGTAATGGAAATTCGCAAGTATGAGCGAGAATGGTACAATGACCCTTCAATGAGACCCCCCAATAACAACCCTTTCTCTGAGGGTGGCCACTTACTAGGAAACCATGACACTCACCAAGGTGAAATGGGGGAAAAGCATAATTTCCAAGTAGAGGCTCCATAATCAAGAGAATATTTAATGCAACATATTCAAATGCTTCGAGTATTAAGGTGAGAATTACCAAGACACTTGACTTGTTACATCATGGAGCAAGATCCATTGTCTTTCGGAAGCAAGTTTTTGTGGTTAATTATATCATGACGAACATAGAATTATGATGGTGAGGTGGGTCTTCTTCTATGTGAGTGGAAATTGTTAGTCAATCCATCTCTCGACACCCCATGTATGCAACCTGATGGCCTCGAGACATCATCTCCTTAGTTACCCCTAGAAATGGGCGATAACAGGAAGGAAAGAGAAGGACGAGCTTCTTCATAGATATCATCTTCAATATTTTTTATATGAGGCTCAAAATGTTTTTTTTTTATATAATCCAACGATAAACAATGGACATCTATTTTCTATTTCACATAGACATCGTGATCTTCATTGTTACTATTGATTTCATTATTTTCCATAGGAGGACCAAGACCTTCTTCAATAAGTCTCTGTGCAGAATATAATTATTTTATTCCACGGACTAGGGGCAACCAACGTGTTGAATCATAATCCCAACTTGCACAAAATTCTTCCAAGAACTTTGCAAAAAACGAAAAACATACTTTTGCCAAAGTTTCCATACCACATCTGTGAAGACCCTATGAGATTTATCATGAAAAAAATCATCATGGGATCTGTTAGCACCCTGTAAATATGTTCGGTTGCCAAAAAAGAAGACATGGATAATTGTTTCAACCAGCTTTAGAGTTGAGGCACTATCCTGCCCAACTCAGAGAGGTCTCTCTCCTGTCACTTGATATATCTATGGAAATCGGTGGCTAGATTTGGTTTGTTTTGGGGGGTTTTATAAAGTTGTTGAAGAACTGAAGATGACCTTTGGGATATGGGGTCAGGAATGTAGGATGCATTGCCAAATCATGAAAACAATTATGAGGAAATGACTTCTGAGTATCAGAAGAAAATAAACACACAACTATTATCAGAGCATTATAGTAATGAATTCTGAAATGGTTTAGAAGAGATAAACATAGTCTAAATCGCCAAGCTGAGAACATTGATTAATGAATTCTGGACTTTTAATTTCTCAATTTAGATAGAGGAAATAAAAAATGAAATGCAGAATAATAGGAATCACACACTATGAGAGAAAACGAGGCACATAACACCACCAGTTAGAATATTTTCATAAAATGTATGAAATCTACCTTTGCATCCATGTATTCATTCCAGCCCCAGAGATTTATAAAAAAAATTTGCACAGAGGGCATGCTCCTCCTTTATCCATGCTCCTATACTCTTGAGACCAAACATATATAGAGGAATTTCGCGTGGAATTTAAAATGTTCCGACTTCCTCATAATTCTGAAATAGATACAAGTTACAAAAAGGAAGAACAATTATACTATTTAAAGGGACCGTTAGTAACCAGTCTGTCATATCAGGACTCCCTTTTCTTAAGCCTCCATTTGTCCAAAACTTTCTGAAACACACCTAAATTTACCTGAGGATTTACCTCATCTTGGCGATTTCCTCTTCCAGGGTACTGAACCAAGCGAGATTTTCTCCTATGCTCTCTATCGTCTTGGTCTTGGCCTTCGTCCTCCGCCTTTTTCTCCTCTTCCTCTTTGCAGCTGGATGGTAGGTGTTGTCCCCGTGCTCATTTATGATGAGATCCCTCATAACGAGGTTTAATTTGACCCCCGACTCTATCTCAGTTGTAGGTTCGGTATGAAATTTAGTTGCCAGTATCTGCAAGACCCATATTTCTTTCTTACTTATTGACCTGCTTGGCACATTAGTTGAGAACCTAGTCGTGCCAGACACCATTTGATGAGTATTATCCATAACCTTCAGACTTTGCAGAGACCACGATTTGGCCACCCTTTGAATTTACAAGACTCAGGAAATCAACACAGGTCGAGCTTGTTTTTCTTATGCATAAGATGGAAATTTCCCAGAGTAGGATAAAATGATTTCATATTTGATATTTGATAGTCTTTGCATTTTAATCAATAATTACTGTCATAGTACGTTGGTGTTCCACGCTTCATCAATCCATTTCGAATGATGAGCTTCGAGTTAGTTATGTGATGACGTCCTTTTGATACGTCATCTGGGAAAGTACCTGGACCATTGATGTGGAGTGATTTGACTAACTGCCATCCTTCCCACAAGTTATTGATGTGACATTTTGAATCACGTGACATCGGGGCCGTGGGAAAAGTGGTTTCAGGCAATCCGTTGTCTGCCTCGATGTATGTTAAAGAGTGCCACACATTCCTCATCAAAACCATAACGGTTTTCCCTGGTCTGCCTTCGTGACATTAAGTTTTGTGTTATTTGTCGGCCCGATGTGGGCCTCAACCATGGATCTGGGATTCTTCAAAATCGACGGTTCGTCGAGCTACTCCCTTCCTGCCTCTACTATATTTATCTATATGTCTTGGGATATATCCGGGCCCTCTAAACTATCATGCCTCTATTGTGGTATAACATTTCGCTAAATTTCTGAAATTTTTAGATTCAGACATGAAAATTTTTAAGGTGGTAACATTGGATCCAATTGGGGATGTTATCCTCCTAGCGAGGTAGAAAATAAATAGTAGACCTGGTTCCCGATCCATTGGGTTGCTCCCAAAACACTAGCATCGGCTGAAAACCAAGCTCTGCGTACTGCTTCCAACTGTATGTTGGATGTTCGAGTATATTATTAAAAACTAACTGTATCTACTACTAGTAAACTCAAACTGAAAAAATGTCTGACTGACAATATTATTTGCACACTTCTATCTATTCTAAGACTACTGATATGAAATACTCAGTCAAGTGATGCTGAAGTGCCAATGTAACCAGTCAAGCAATTGGCCTCCTGATTTTTTCCGGATCACATCATTCTTAAGCAAGAAGACAAATGTAAAAGACGACAGCTGAAAACACAAGTGGAATCCAAAA
The DNA here is from genome assembly GCA_010110895.2 of Picea sitchensis. Lineage (NCBI taxonomy): Eukaryota > Viridiplantae > Streptophyta > Pinopsida > Pinales > Pinaceae > Picea > Picea sitchensis. The sequence goes on along the minus strand of SNQJ01S0066313.1, from coordinate 66,030 downwards.
ATTGAATTTATGAATAAAAAAAATTCCTCCTTCAATGATGACTGTAATAGGATGGCCACGGGATCTTGGAGACCATGAAAAGTCATTTCTCCTTGATGAGCAAAAACAAAATGGAAATCCTTTTTCATAAGTGTTTGCTTCTCTTGCTCTATTTCTTCTGATTTGAAAACATTTTCAAATGAAATGGAAGTGATAAGTTTTTCTACTCTCCCATGCATATCAACAAAAACATTCATACATCCTAGAACATCTTCAAATGTGACAACCATATTATGTGCATCCTCCTGTTCATCAAACAGTTCTGATTTGGTTTCATTAAACTTCTAGAAATTTGTTTGAGGACTGTCATTTTGACTTTTGAATGAATGAAAGGAAATAAGTTCCTACTCATAATCTTCTTGCAAATGAGAAAATCCAACATCATGCACTATTTCATAGTCTAGAGTTCCCATGTATGCATTTTCAAAACCATGATTTTCAAACGAAAATAAAACCACTACCTCTTCATTATCTTTCTGTATTTCTGATTGAAAAGTGGCATACACTGCTTTATTTCTTTCCTGAAATCTATGTCATTTGTTTGTTCATTGTTGGAAGTTTCCATAGATGCAGTTTCAGAATCCTCATCCATGTCTATGTTGTTTAAAAATTGAACCACCACGTCATTCTCAAGGGAAGAGAAAACACTTTGAAACACTTTTTCATGTTGAAAATCTATATTTATTTCGGGAGAAAGAAAATGACCTTGAACAATACTTTCTGGAGCAACTTCTTCTTCCTTTTCAGGCTGATAGCTAAACATAGACTGCAAATCTGAGCTGACATGACCTTTTATGTGATTGTTCATATAATTGTAATCACCACTCCACTCATACCTGGAGGATTCCTGACCTAAGATACTACAAATATTTTTCTTCAATAATTAGAAAAAAGAAAAACATAATGGTAAGGTTGTCCCACCTGATTTGAAACTGTCTTCAATTTTATCCCCTACAGATGGCTGCATTTCAGCACAAGTAATAGGGTTTTCAAGCACATGAAAAGAGTGTTGTGATGTCTTGTCATTCTTCTCCATTGATTTAGCGTGGTTTTTCATAAGCACAGATTCATTTTCCTCAATGATGATTTTAGAGTTCTCTTTCAACAACTTAAATGCAGCAAAACATAAAATCCAGGGATCTCCTTCAACTGATCCGATATCCTTTCCTCTATAACTATGATATGCAGGTTGAGTCATTTCACTATACTATTGAAAAAAAAAATCTGATAGGGAACATGCAGTTGGTTGTTCCAAGGAGTCATCATCACAATCATCATCGTATTCATCATATATAGGTAAATCAACAACATATGCAATATCATCTAACAAGAACAACCCTGGAACGTCAACATGTTCTTCAACAAACTGATTTGCAAATTCATTTTCTTGACTATCTACAAATGAATACATAAAACCATAAGCCTCCTGCTTATCATGGGGTGGATCAGAAACTAAATCAACATCTCTTCTTTCAACAAGTGGAATATAGTTCTTTGCAAAATCATTTGCATTGGAAACTTCGAGAGGACCTATGATATCGTCAATTCTATGCTCAAGATTCCAATCAACTATTTTCTGTTCATATTAACTTTAATGTTCTTGAGAATTCAACCCCTCATTCTAGATCGGTTTACATGCTTGGATGTTGTGTTGAATGTATTGAGCATCACTAAACATTTGTTGTAAGGAATTAGGTCTTCTTTCCAACAGGAGGAAAGAAAAATCTAGATGAAGAGTAGGTTCATAATGGAGCATGGCAGCAGCTTCAGAGGGTTGGATTTCTTCGGAAAAATTATAATAGATGCTAGAGAACTTTCTACTGTATACAGAAATAGCTTCATTGTTGTGTCTTTTCAAGGCATAAAACTCAGTGAGTTGCAGCTCTAAGGATTTCTCCTTTCTCCAAAACTTTAAAAAGACCTTTTTCAATTCTACCCACGAGATGATGGTTTCTAGATGTAAATATTTGAACCAGTGTTTGGTGTCTCCTTTCAAGGATTGAGAGAAAAACCTCATACACACATTATCATGGTCAATCTCAAATAAATCTATAAAATGCTCAAACCCTTGAATGTGATTTTCAGCCGAGATGATTTATGATTCTCCGTCAAACACAAGTAGGTACTCATAATAATTTGGAGGGAAATCATGAAAGGTTTGGGGTAGCTTTAAGGGTATATATCTATGTCGGGCCTTGGGGGATGTTGGACTAAGGAATGTGGAAGGAACATCGGCCTGGGTCTCATGGAATTCATCAACTTGATCATTGTCATTGCGTGGCCTAGGTGAAACCTTTTTATCAGAACCAACGACAAGGTGAGGGTATGCATGTGCAACATAGAGAGGAGGAAATCTAATTGCAATTATTTCATGACCATCATTAAAATACAATAGGTAAAGGAAAATTCGTTTGACATGTTCAAGGAAGGAGCAGAGGCAACTTAAAATGAAAAGTAAAATGCTTTGGAAGAGGTCCGATTTTGAGTACCTGTTTTCCTCCATGATGTTTTCCCTTGCCCCTGTCAAGGGATCTTATCTTTCAGTGAAGTCTCTGTCTTGCGCTTGAAGCATTGAGAGTAGAGATGCCATTGGAAATTCAGGATTCTTTTATCAGTGGAGTCACCTTCAAACTGGTGTGGAGTCACCAGAGCAAGAATATAGCCAGTATGTGCCTAAGTGTCTGCTACTCTCAGACCTTAGAACTCAACCATGTTGTTCATCCCAAAGAAAAATTTTCAATTTCGTCCCCAGCATCGACGCCAAAATGTTAGCACCCTGTAAATTTGTATGGCTATCAAAACAGACAACATGGGTAACTATTTCAACCAGCTTTAGAGATGAGGCACTAGCCTGCTCGACTTAGAGAGGGCTCTCTCGTGTCACTTGATATATCTATGGAAATCGGTGGCTAGATTTGGTTTGTTTTGGGGGTTTTTATAAAGTTGTTAAAGAAATGAAGATGACCTTTGGGCTCTGGGGTCAGGAATGTAGGATGCATTGCCAAATCATGAAAACAATTAAGAGGAAAAGGCTAAATGAGGAAGTGACTTCTGAGTTTATACTTGAAAATTTAGATGGTATCAGAAGAAAAGAAACACATAACTATTATCAAAGCATTATAGTAATGAATTCTGAAATGGTTTAGAAGAGATAAACATAGTCTAAATCGCTAAGCCAAGAGCATTGAATAATGAATTCTGGACTTTTAATTTCTCAATTTAGACAGAGGAAAGCAAAAATGAAATGCAAAATAACAGGAATCACACACTATGAGAGAAAATGAGACTCATAACACCACCAGTTAGAATATTTTCATAAAAAGTCTGAAATCTGCCTTTGCATCCATGTATTCATTCCAGCCCCAGAGATTTACAAAGTTTTCCTACACAGAGGGCAGGCTCCTCCTTTCCCCATGATTCTATACTCTTGAGACCAAACATATATAGAGGAATTTCGTGTGGAATTTAAAAGGTTCTGACTTCCTCATAATTCTAAAATAGATACAAGTTACAAAAAGGAAGAACATTTATATTATTTAAAGGGACCGTTAGTAACTGGTCTGTCATATCAGGACTCCCTTTTCTTAAGCTTCCATCTATCCAAAAATTTCTGAAACACACCTAAATTTACCTGAGTATTTACCTCAGCTTGGCGATTTCCTCTTCCATGGTACTCAACCAAGCGAGATTTTCTCCAACTCTCTCTATCGTCTCGGTCTTGGCCTTTGTCCTCCACCTTTTTCTCCTCTTCCTCTTTGCGTCTGGATGGTAGGTGTTGTCCATGTGCTCATTTATGAAGATATCCTTCATAACGGGGTTTAATTTGACCCCCGAATCTATCTCAGTTGCAAGTTCGGTATGAAGTTTAGTTGCCAGTATCTGCAAGACCCATCTTTCTTTCTTACTTATTGACTTGCTTGGCACATTAGTTGAGAACCTAGTCGTGCCAGACACCGTTTGATAAGTATTATCCATACCTTTCAGACTTTGCAGAGACCATGATTTGGCCAACCTTTGAATTTACAGGACTCGGGAAATCAACACAGGTCGAGATTTTTTTTCTTATGAATAAGATGGAAATTTCCCAGAGTAGGATAAAATGATTTCATATCTTAGATTCGATAGTATTTTCATTTTAATCATGAATTATTGTCATAGTACGTTGGTGTGCCACGCTTCATCAATCCTTTTCGAATGATGAGCTTCGAGTTAGTTATGTGATGAAATCCTTTTGATACGTCATCTGGGAAAGTACCTGGACCAGTGATGTGGAGTGATTTGACCAACTTCCATCCTTCCCACGAGTTATTGATGTGACATTTTGAATCATGTGACATCAGGGCCGTGGGAAAAGTGGTTTCAGGAAATCCATTGTCTGCCCCGATGTATGTGCAAGAGAACCACACGTTCCTCATCAAAACCATAATGGTTTTCCCTGGTCTGCCTTCGCGACATTAAGTTTCGTGCTATTTTTCGGCCCAATGTGGGCCTCAACCGTGGATTTGGGATTCTTCAAAATCAATGGTCCGCCGAGCTACTCCCTTCCCGCCTCGACTATATTTATCTATATTCCATGGGATATAGTTGGGCCCCCTAAACTATCATGCCTCTACTGTGGTATAACATTTCGCTAAATTTCCAAAAATTTTAGATACCGACGTGAAAATTTTTAAGGTGATAACAAGATCCTCATTAAAGAATTCATCTTTCTTACAGAATGCAATAATGACAGAGATTTATTTCACAACTTCATTCCTATATCCATAGAAAAGGGGCAAGTCCTCGTACCCTTGTATTTCAATTGTATGATCATGCAGAAAATCCGTCATACCTGAAAGTCAATTGGAGAATAACATTTTGCTAACCATGGAGGGAGTTTCTCCATTTTTATTAGTAAGAGCTAGAAGTAAGGCTAAAATGAATTTATGAGATGAAAAATATCTATGAGAATACCACAATGGAGTTTCCAATACATACCTTACTTCTTACCTTAGATAGTTAAGTCTTGTGATATACCTTTGTGTTTGATGTGGTTCATGTGGATTCTTCATGTGAGTTCCTACAAGTTAGACAAAAATATAATAAACTCACCAAAATGTAAAACACAAGTTCTTACCAGAGATTGAACAATGGAGTCGCCAATGTTGTAATCTTTTAGTTGCAATGCGCTTCTTTTTATTTTTCTTTAGTAGACTTTCCAGATGAGATCATGCAAGTTAGTGTACAATGCAATACTAAAGGAATCTCATCAAAGTACAAAACAATAGAGTTTACCAGATATTTTTCATTGAAGACCCTTTGGTTTGAAAATCTTTATCCCTTACAACGACACCAAAAAATGTTATCGTCCAAACTAGCAGACCACCAAGGTTTGTAGTCTATTATGGTAACAACATAGGGGATAGGTGCCCAATGTCACCACAACAATAATTATTCCATTTTTTAGCCAAACTCCTATGCTAAGAGGCTCTGGGAGGCTTCCCACAAATTATCACTTCACCACAAAGAGTATTAAGACCAGTGCCTAAACAAAGTACGCTAGGTGAAGGTAGGAGTTAATTTTTTTAAATGTTTGTTGAAATAAAATATAACGCATAAAATAAAGTGATCAAACAACAAACGAAATTACCCCCAATCCTCAAAATAATGACCAAGTAAAGTATAAGATAGGGGTGAATATTCTTACCACTTTTCAGATGGTTTGCAATGTGAATATTGTAATAAGTGGTTGGAAGTGAAGTGTAATATCATACCTGCAAAAACAGTGTAATACGTAGAAAACCATCAAGATAATGGCCTTTTGACGCCTCCCACAAGTGTAAAAATACACTAGATAAATAGACATGTGGGTTTAGAGGATAGGACAACAAATTATAATTCAAACTTGTGCCCTAACGCCTTCAAATCTGCTGCAAAATCAATTTACAGCTGGATGAAAATCACTTTTACAGAATTGGGATTCAATTGTCCCTAGGGTCAAAACCCTTGGGTTGTAGTTTTACTCTATATTAACCAGAAAATAAAAATAAAACATATAAATCAGATCTAGAATGAATACATAAGGGTTTAGGAAATAGATACTTACAATATGTACCATTTTATTTATCCACAAGAGCATAGATCTGGAAGTTTTCTTGGTTGTAATAACGCATATATGCACATTGTTTCTCAAGAAAACTCTTGTAAAAGATGTTCAATGAAGCACAAAAATCAATGGAATATGTATCTTGGGGTGGGGAAGTTCCCAAGCAACAAAAACCCAAGATCTACAAGCTTAATAAAAATCAAAATCAAATGTTAAGCTAGGGTATGATTATTTTTGTATTTTTGTAATAAAAGATGATTTGAAAATATTTGAGATTAAATGGTTGAAGAAATTGAGATATTTTACCTTTACCTTTTTACCTTTTTGATGTCTCTTAGTTTGAGATATTGTGACCCCAAAAGCTTAATATTGGCCCAGATGGATTTCTAGTGGGTTTGGAGTTGAAGGACTATCACCCTCGGTAATAGAAATTCAACAAAAGATGGGCTCCTCCTTGGATTTGCTAGAAGATATCCTTGATGGATGGTCTTCAAGATAACCAATTAACTAGGTTCAAAGTGATAAGAGAGAACTTGGTTGAAGCTACTTCCTAAAAAGTTGGTCCAACAACTTGGGTGTGTTACACTAAGAGCCCACAAAGAAAAGAAAGAGATGAAAGTCTATCTTCTTTCTTCCACGTGACTATGTAGCCCCTCAATAGATTGATTGGTCACCTCTTACAATTCTCCTGAAGAACCCCTGTCAAAGCACAATTGTGATAATCCAAGACCAAGAAAAAAAAATTATAGTACGCAATCCTTAGTGACATAAGAGAATTGAGTTCCAAAATATGGAATTATGATCTTACAAATTTTCAACAACATCAAATGAGAGGGGTTAGCCTTATATAGTTTTTATTGAAACAACTAATTTCTACCTCCCTCATAAAACAATAATTTTCTTTGTTTGCTCATCCACAATTGGTTGGATGCTAAACCCATGAATAATATTTTTAATTACATAACTCCATAACAAAATTGGGATAACATCCTTTTTAGAATAAATTGACCATGAAGATGTCCAAATGAGAGATGCACCCTACCAAGAGAGAGAGGTGGTGTGGCTTGGGAAGAGTGTGCTATGGTGGAGGAGTTACCAACATTCCAACTTGGGGACATTTCAACCTTGAGAGGTGAGCACAACGATCATATTTTTGTCCACATTGATTTCTTCTTCTCCAATGGATAGTTTGACTTGTCAAATCCATAAATGAGGAGTTATGATTTGTCCCAAAAGAGGATGATTTGGTCATTTAGTGAACAAATTAATTATTTTTCTTGGGTAGAAGAGCATATTTGACTTGATAAAAAATTTCCAAGGCAAGTAGACCCCCAAAGTTCCATTTCCTTAATCACTTGACTTGGGAGGTGCCCAAGGATTTTAGAAGGATGGCTGGTTTTGGGAGGAAATATCTCCTCAATATTTCATCAATCAAAATTTTGTAATATCGTTTTTTCTCATGAAGTTTTTCTGATCATTTTGATCCCATGTATTTTTGCCTTCGGGGACCACTGCCTAGGGATCCTTGAACTGCCTCAAAAGACGTGCAATGATGAGGAACTTTGTGAGACTGCCATGTTGTGAAAAAAAATGGTAATGCACCATGGCCAAGGGATTCCTACAAGCTCAATAGAAAGTAATCATGTGGGAAGACATAGGTGTGTATGACATCGACCAAACTAGGCCCCACAAGCTGCAATCACCACTACATTAGACACATGGCTCTACACACCCATGTGTTCCAAAAGATCCACGCCAAGGCCTCCAATCCTATCCAAAACAAGATACATTGATATAGGGACTAAGGAAATTGATCATGGTTGGACTAGATCTGGGATTCCATTACAAAAATCATGCACTATGGTTTATATGGATTTTGACTTGCATCGTTGGGCTTACAGTAGGTGTAGCCAAGTGAAAATATAAGGTACATGTTGGAGAGGTAGCTCTTGGCTCAAGCTGTGGGACACTTGCTCTTTGTGAGAGGATGTGAGAACCCTAGAATCTTTCACCTGTAAACTTGAAACAATATCAAAGAAAACATCAAATGATAAGAGAGGGAGTAAGACATGAAGCCTTATCCCTTCCTAGAAAAAAAAAAATTAAACAAAATTCATCTAATCTATGAAATGGAAATGATGAAATGAAACACTGAAATGAAAATCTAAGTGAATGTTCATGATAGATAACTTATTCATCCTACCTAATATAATCAAGTAAGCAAGATATGTTAAGTAAAATCATATAACCAATGTAACCAATAGATAAATTCATCATTAATTTAGGTTTTACCTTTGTACTTGGTTGCAAAGAAGAAGGGTGAAATATCAAACCTATAGTATGCTTATGTTGAAAATATTTCATGACTCGGAAGGATTCTGCAATGGGATAAGGATCATCATGTAAGAGAGTTGCAACAGAGTACCATGGATCCCTTGTACTAATGCATGCTTCTTCAATCCATAATTCAATAGGGTTGATGCTAGTATTGAATCACTCATCAATATTACTCATCCCATTATCCAGTAAAAGAGGCTTTGATGGCGGCTCCAGCTAGAACTTGCATGAATATTGTCACTCTCCCTAGATGTATCTAATCACATACCCACAAATGTGATGAGATAATAAATAAATTTCAAAACAAAAGTAAGCACATCTTGTAGTTCGGATCATGGCATGAAAGGTGACAACTCAGCGGAGTATGTGTGAACATGTGTTCCACCTACGTATAAACTCTCATTGTCAAATGGATATTTATACACTTGAGAGTTATTGATTAAGGATATACATGATTGAATTACTTTTGTTGGATCTTGAATGTGGAAATTCACATTGTGCATCTATAAATATGCGTGTTCTTGTAATATGGCCAAACTTGGTTGCTCATAGGGCCAAAACCATGCAATCTCACGTTCATCATTCTCTATATCATAGATGGGATCATCATCAAAATGATAGTAGCTTGTATCCCATTTGCATCTGTCGACCTGAAGGGATGCATCAATACTTTCAATCTTTGTACAATCATTCTCCCTTTCTGGTGAAGAACTACCCACCAATTTTCCTCCTTCTAAATCACTACAAAGTGTATCATGAGAATAAGATGATCGAAAAGGAATATAGGATATCAAATCTGTGTTTTGAATTTTCATTTAGAGGTGGGAGGGTGGGTTCTTGAATATCACCTTTATCAATGCTTTCATCATTCATGTGATCTTCAATTGGATCTTGATTTTGGATACAAGCGGTCTTTTGATGCTCTTCTTCAACAAGATCGATTTCCTTGAGGATTTTCAAATAGGCCTACCATATATGTTGAACCTATATATAATAGATCTAGATAAACAATAATACACATTTGTAGAGATAATTGAAGAAAGAAGAAGCTGAGAGAATAGAAGAATTACATTAACCGTTGTGAAAAATGAATAATTTACACATGATATACTCTGTACTCAATGGAGTTCGACTTGAGGATAACCAATACACCATAGTGTTGGTATATATTGATCTGGACCTGCTTGATTCTGAGGTGTGAGCTACCACCTATTCTAGTCTCTCTCATGCGATTCATGAGGTGGCTGCCACCTGGATGAGTTAACTAGTCAACTGATCTTTAGTTAGCTTGGTAGGCGAGAGTAGTGAGGACTTAACTTCGAGGAATCAAAGGCTAATGGCGCTACTATGGTGATAATAACAAGGCAATTTTGAATTAGCATGGTGATGATATTGTTGACATATTATGTACAAAGTATTCTTATTATTATTGATATAGTATTCATAGGGTCAATCCCCATAGTGGATTGATAATGTCGGTTATTATAAAGGAACAAATCCCCTTTGTGGATTGATCAAACCATAATTATAATAGAGAGGAGATAAAAGTAGAGCTATAGTTAATTAAGAGACGCAGAAATATAATAAGGTGGGTTTACACACCCGGTTTGAAATCCCATTACCTTCATTGAAGAGACACTTCACACATGCCGGACTTGTATAAATGAAGGAGGCTAAGCGCCTCACTTGGATATAACTCACTTGTTCAGTTTGAGAGACAATTTTTGATCTATTACAGGGCAAAGGAGAGTGGCACATATCTAGGAGAGGAATTTATGTATTAGCATAAAGAAATCTCTTGGCATTGTATTGGCTATCTATATTAAGGAAGTTTTGTTGGGTTTTCTTCCCTAGAGGGTTTCCAAGGGATAAATGTTGTGTCTCTTGTGATTTTGTATTTCTCGGTGATCACGGATTATGCTATTGTTATTTAATGGGCTAAGCTTCTATAATAATGTCTTATACATTAACATGGTATCGAGCGAGATGAAGGGAAGCATCTTTTATGAGAGAAAAGATATCATTATCATTACACGCAAATTAGGGTTTTTCAAAAGTTAATCTTTTTCATCCCTAAACTATCTAGAAAGTTGTGTCATCCCCTAAGGATCAATTTGGCATCATTAACGCACATTTTCAGGTGGTTGGATCTCAGAAAAATGAAACCCTAGTTTCAAATTACCGAGAAAACCGGTACGGAAGTACTAGAGGTGCAGAAACGATCAAAGAAATCCCTGAGATCAGATTTGAAGGAGAAAAAGTTGGATTTATTAGATCCAAACACACAAGGCAGTTCACCTCAACCAAGCACATCTCCTGGTAAGTTCAGTGTTTTATTTTGAGCACTTTCATTTTGGTCATTTTCCACAAGCTCGGGTAAAGATGTTTGCAAGAAGAAAGCTTGTTGACAAGTTAGAAGAATTGGAAAACTTTCATGCACGGAAGTATAGGATTGGCCTCATTCTTTAAAAGAATAACCTACCGCAAATATTATTCGAGCCGAATTGCGAGAACAGAGCGATGCAGCGAAGGAAGGTAGAAAGCATCAATAGGACACAATAAGGGCCAAAAAATTCATTGTTGATTCAATTAAAGACCACCTAATATTCCTTATGTGTCATCCAAGAAAATTCGAAAGAGATTTTGATACCTTGGCCAGGACTATATGAAGGAAAGAACATAAAATAGGAGATGAATCTTAGAACTCAACTAAAGAATACAAGGATCTTGCAGAAAGAAGAAATGATTTAGGAATACTTCTCGAGGAATCTCAGAATTCAAAGAACAATTAGAAGCTATTGGAGGTACCATAGAAGCCGAAAGTGAACTCATAATGCTGACCCTAAATGGTCTCACAAGACCTTGGGATGCTTTCATTAAGACGATATGTGTGAGAAAGGGCGAAGTTTGAGAGCCTATGGAAGAATGCATCCAAGAAAACAAAGTAACAAATCGTGAAGCGTTACTAGCAGGGATGATGATCAAGCCCTAGCCACCCACACCAAGGAGGAAGGAAGAAACCCTAATTCCGCAAGGAGACTCATAAGAGCCTCAACAATCAAATACAAATTCAATCATAAAGAATCTCATCAAGGAGATTTGGAAAGAAAGGACAACGAAAGGAAGAGACTACTCATATGTACAATGCTATCATTATGACAAGATGGGACACATTGCAAGGATTTTGTCGACCCGGACAAAGAGAATACGAGAAACAAAGATGCTTCATGCTTCATGTAGCCAAAAGATGAAGAACTACCTGCAAAGATGATGAGAGAGGAGATCAAAGACCATGTGTTGATCTCAGCCCTCTCAGATCCTATAACACACAGGAGGACACTTGGCTCATTGATAGTGGTGCATCCAAGCACATGGCGGGACAAAGAAATATTCTCTCAAGTATCTCAGAAAATTTTCTCGAGAGAGTGACGCCGGTGATGATTATCGATTGCAGATCAAGAGTGGGAGAATCAAACCATAAAAGCGAATTGGGAATTCACTAAAATGACGATGTACTATATGTACCGGGGCTTGAAGAACCTCTTTGACTTTAAAGAAGAAAGGTTTTAGAGTTGCCTTTATAGATGGAAGTTCTTATGTGAATACTTGAGGAGAAACATTAAATGAAACAATCATCATTGGTAATGAAAAAATGGCTTGTATAAATTAAAGGGTCACTCGGAGGTTACTATGACCCACGCCATTGAGAACTCATGTGAATTTTGGCATATAATATTAGCCGTGTCAACTATAAGGTGCTACCATGCATATGCAAAGCGTTCCGCCGAGGTTTACACGAACTCAAAGGTGACCATAAATCATTATGCAATGGATGTGCACAAGGGAAGAATATCAAGAACCCTTTTCGAAAAAGGGACAGCAAGTCGGAAGGATTCACAAATTCATCCATTAGGATGTGTTATTTATTTGAATGCCATCATCCTCCATTTGCGGGTATGCATATTATGTATCATTCGTGATGATTACTCATTGATGATATTTCTTGAAGACTAAAGATGAAGTGTTAGGTAAGTTCAAGGAATTCAAAGCCTTGATAGAGAACTTGCGAAAGATCAAGATACACAAGTCCAGGATAATGGAGGAGAATATTCCTCAAAAGAGTTCTTGACCACGCAAAGATGTTGGAATCAAGAGGAAATCAATACTCTCTATAATCCTCAAAAAATGGTGTGTCTGACGAGGAAGAACAACCATACTAGAATTTGTGAGGCCTTGATCCATGATCAAGATCTTCCTATGTGCTTATGGTAGGAAGCAGCAATGGCGATTGTTTATGTCGCAGTGACTATCCCATAGTGCACTTGGGCTCAAGACAGGAAGAGATGTTCGGAAAGAAGCGGTAAGTATCTAAAAATATTTGGTTGTCTAGCATTTATTCATATACCTAAAGAAAGAGAAACAAGTTGGACCCTTTAGGAAAGAAGGGAATATGTGGGATCTTGTGAGGTATCCAAGGCCTTGAGAATCTATATACTAGGTCCAACTTATCACATTGAGATCAGCAGGATGTGACCTTTGATGAAGATCTGACTCAAGAAATCTGAAATATGCCATCTTGAAGAGGTATATGAGAGGGCAAGTAATCCCCAATCTTTACTGATGAGAGGTTCCAGTATGAGGAACTAGAGGTAAGTTATAACTTCCCACGATGAGGAACTTCTAGAAGGCCATGGTATATTATAAGTGAAAGAACCTCCTCAAATGGCGATCCTTCCTTAAAAGAAAGCCATCTGGGCTAGAGAGCTTATTCAAGATGGAATCACGGTGTTCCCCAAGGAACCACGAGACAAGTGAAAGACCAAAGCCATTCTCGAGTTATCTTTGACTTGATGTGTGACCTCCTAGAAGGAGCCTACACATTTTGAATAAGCCATTCAAAGTAAAGAATGGGCAGATGCCATGTGAGAGGAATACCAATCCATAATGAAGAGCGATGTGAGAATAGTTTCTAGACTGAAGAATAAAGATGTGGCATCCTCGGATGGCTCTTTAAAATAAAACATGATGTGATGGAAGTATTGAAATTATAAAGCAAGATTTGTCGCTCATGGCTTTTCCCGAAGGAAGGCATTGACTCTGAAGAGACCTTTGCTCCTGTGCCCATATACACTTTGATCGGGACCATCATAGCTCTTGCATCTAAGATGAAATGGAAGTTGCACCATATGGACATGAAGACATATTTCCTAAGCGGTGTCATCGAAGAGGAAGTGTATATAAAATCAACCTCAAAAATTTGAGGTTGAAGGCGAGGAGAAGTCTCATGTCTGCCAGTTGAAGAAAGCCTTATCTACCGGATTGAAGCCAGTTCCTAGAGCTTGGTATGGCATTATAGATGGTTTCTTGACAATCTTAGGCTTTACCAAGAATCATGAGACTCAAATATTTACTTTAAAATTATGAATAATGAGACCCGGTAATCTTATTGCTATATGTGGATGACATTCTTAGCGGAAAGAAAAAGCTCAGCCATTAAATGTAAAGAGACTTGCCTCGAAATTTGAAATGAAATACCTCTGACCCTAATGCATTACTTCTTAGGTCTTGAGGTATGGAAAATCTGAAGGGATCTTCCTTAACCAAGGGAAGTACAGTCAAAATCTTAAAGAGATTCTGACATCTTTGGAATGTATGAATACACCCATGGAGCGGTTTGAGAAGAGTGTTAGTGGAAACTTGTCGTCAAAATTGATTGATGCCACCTTGTACAAACAAATTATTGGATAGTTGATGTGCACGGCGAACACCCGGACCGGACATTTGTTTTGTCGTGAACACCTTTAGTTAGTTTTTGGTAGAACCCATACGTGTTCACTTTGTGGATGCAAAACATGTGATGAATTTACCTCAAAGGTACAATAGATTATAGTCTCATTATGATGGAGATCATGATTTCACATTAGTGGATTTACTGATGAAAATTAGGCGGAAGTGTTGAATGAAAACTTAGGATGTTGTTTTGTTTTGGGATCTGCTTGATGATCTCATGGTAGGGAAGCAATCTAATTTCTCTTAGCACAGTGGAAGAAAAATACATTCTTTGCATATTTTGCTATTTTGTGAAATATATAGCCCGAAAGTTGTTGACCGACCCTATTTGACTTGGAGATGAGAGCAATAGTGATTCTAAGTGATAACGGTACATAAAGATGACAAAAGAATCTTGTATTCTGACGAATTCGAAGCACATAGAATAAAGCTATCATTACATCGCGACATGAGTGAAGAGGAATATGAGCTCGGTACATTAGCATGGATGAAGCAGGTTTGTTGATGTGTTGCCGAAGCCTCTATCTCATGTAAAAGTTGAGTACTTCGGGTAAGCTGGCGGCATGATCGAAAAGGACCTTCCACCGAAGAGTAGATGTGATGTTCCTTGCCGACCTAGTTATGGGGCGGTAAAGCAAAGATGTGATGTGTTCCTTGCTTGACCTAGTTATGGGCGATAAAGCAAAGATGAGATGTTCCTTGCCGACGACCCGATTGTCAGGCGTAAAGCAAAATGAGATGTTCCTTGCTTATGACCTAGTCATCAGACGTAAAGAAAGAAGAGATGTTCCTTAGTTCACGATCTAGTTGTCAGACGTAAACAAGATGAGATGTTCCTTGCTTGACCTAGTTGTTAGACGTAAAAAAAAAATGATTCCTTGCCGACTAGTTGTAGGGCGTAAAGAAAAGATGATATGTTCCCTTGCCGACCCAATTGTCGGTGATAAATCAAAGATTATATGATGAGACTAACGAACCACGGTACGGATAGTTGTGACATAAAGCTAGTCTAGTATTGTGCTTCCAGCTTAATTTTTTGTGTTGTGATTCTAGCTTAGTTGTTGTGTTTTGATTCCAGCTTTATTGTTGTGGTGTAAAGCAAGATGATGAGATGAAATTAGCACTGTGATTCTAGCTTGATATTTGTGACATAAAGCCAGTCTTGTATTATGATGAGCCAACCTTGTGTTCTAGTGATGATGATGATGTATCGGTTTCTATACTAATACATATTGATGTAGATGATAGAATTCTTTAGAATGATTATGTTGCCAATGAATAAAACTTTCAATGATTTATAAATATGCCCGGCCAAAGATGATATGATGATGTTGTCCTCCCACTTGATGTTGTTGATGATGTTGTCCTCTCTCTCATGATGCTGTTGAAGAATACCCTTCTTGTTAAGGGTGTTGAAATCTTATAGCGCAAAGTATTCTTATTATTATTAATATATTATTCCTTAGGATCAATCCCATTTATTGGATTGATCATGTCGGAGACAATATGTAGGACCAAATCCCCTTTTGCGGATTGGTCAAAAGACAATTATAATAGGAAGAATAAAGTAAATTTGATGATTAATAAAGAGACCTAGAAATATAATAAAGTTAGGTTTACCCACCGGTTACGAGAAATTAGAAGCCACACTTGATGAAGAGACACATCACATGTATTGCGGACTTGTATAAATAAGAAATTTAGCGCCTCACTTGGATATAACTCACTTGCTTAGTTTGAGAGACAAGTTCGATACATTACCCGACAAAGGAGAGAGTGGCACATATCTAGGAGGGACTTTCTGTATTAGCGCAAAGATCTCTTGGATTTGTATTAGCTATCTATATTAAGGAATTTTCTTTGGGTTTTCTCCATTATGAGGGTTTCCCGGGATAATGTTGTGTCTCTTGTGATTGTGTATTTCTCGGTGATCTTGGATTATGCTATTGTTATCTAATGAAATGCACAAAACTATAATGGCTTGAACGTGCCAGATATCAATGTTGCATGATGAAAAAAAACCAATGCAACATCTAAACTCAACTCAACTAGATCAAGCTGAAGTGTCAGCTGAAGAGAATATTCTCAGTGGAATATTCTCCCTTAAATTATAAGAATTGGATAATGAATAATTATAACTAATAAACGAGGAAAAACCTTAGGAAAATAAATCTTAGGTGTATGTGAAGTAACCAGCACTTTAGGAACATCACTATCAAGAAAATAAAGAATGGGTCCCGAACATCACTATCAAGAAAATAAAGAATGGGTCCCAACAACGAGGCCATGTCAGGTACCCAAATACAAAAGACACACTGAAAATAAAGTGAGGAAAGAGGGAAAACCTCATGGGAAAACCCCCCCCTCAAGGTACAATTTATGTAGAAAGAAGAAATACAATTTCTAGGAAACTGTGTCGTTCACTCGAAGACGAATTTGCAGAGAATGGAATTTCTGCTCAGTGAGGTCTTGGTGAAGATGTATGTCATATAATATGTTGAAGGACAGTACTATAAGTCGATGATCCCCTCGTGTACTAAGTCCCAGATGTAGTGCATGTGGATCTTGATGTGCTTCGTTCACAACCTCTGAACTGGATCTCTGCAGAACTTCATAGTGCTCTGGTTGTCACACAAGATGACGATCGTCCGATGAAACTAAATGCCCAACTCAGTGAGAAAATGTTGTAGCCACATAGCCTGAATGGTTATGTTAACTACTCCTCTATACTCTGCCTCGGCTGAAGATAGAGAAATGGCATCTTGCTTCTTTCTTCACCAATAGATTGGACTAAAACCAAGATTGCGTGAGTAACCAGATGTGGACTTGCAATCAATGTTATCGCTGACCCAGTCGAAATTAGTAATCCCAATGAGATCTAATGTAGAGTATGTTGCATAATGAATCCCAAAGGTGATGGTTCCCTATACATATCGAAGGATACGCTTTGCAGCCTGCCAATGTAGCTCATGTGGCTCCTGCATGAACCTGGAAACTACGCCAACTACATAGGAGAGGTCTGGTCTGGAGTGCGTGAGATACAACAAGCTCCCCACTAGCTGTCTGTACAGTGTGTTGTCAACCAGTGGAGTCTTCCTGCCATCCTGAAGCTTGAATCCTGAGAGAAAAGGATTTGGAGTTGACTTGCAGTCTGTCATGTGAAATCTATCAAGGAGATCTCATGCATACTTGGCCTGAGACAATTTGATGCATGATGCATCCTGACTGATCTCGAGTCCAAGTAAGAAGTGTAGCGGACCCATGTCCATCATCAAAAACTTGTCATGTAAAATACTCTTGGCTGCAACAATCGTTGAAGTCGAGCACCTGGTGATCAACAAATCATCGACATACAAAACTAAAAGTAGAAGTGAATCATTCATCCTAAGCATGTAGACATTTGGGTCCAATTTACAACGTACAAAGTTCTGTGACAACAGGTAGGTATCCATATTGGCATACCATTCCCTTGGAGCCTGCTTGAGGCCATTAAGTGACTTCTTCAGTCGACATACCAAAGATGAGTCCTGCATAAATCCGTAGGGTTGCTCCATGTATATCTCCTTAGAGACATCATTGTGAAGTAATGAATTCTTCACATCCATCTGATGGACTTACCATCCCTTAGCTGCCGCCATGGCAAGTGTCAATCATATGGAATCCATCTTCGCTACTAGAGTGAAGGTCTCATCATAGTCAATACCATGAACCTGTTGAAAGCCTTTGGCAACAAGCCTGGATTTATATCTATTTGTCTATCCATCCACTATTCTCTTGGTCCTGTAGACCCATCTGCATCTGACAAGTTTCCTCCCAGAAGGAAGGGGAACTAGATCCCAATTCTGGTTCTCGAGGAGGGAGTTGTACTCATCCTGCATGGTGGATTCCCAAAAGGGATTTCTAGCAGCTTCACCATAAGATTGTGGATCGAAAGATTGAACCAAGAAAATATGCCTGGAGGGAAATGGTTTAGTGGAAGTGAGTGCAACAGGAGGCTCCTCGAAATTAGATTGAGTCCTCCTAGTATCGGTTGGATCACCAACGAGATCCCTGCATCTTGAAGAGTAGTCTGTGCCCACTTGGGCCTCTTCCCTGGCTCTACAAATGCATCTGGATTCTCTGAATTTTCATTTGACTATACTAACTTTGAATCTAAATCATTTGAGTCCTTTGAATCAGAACTCTCATCTGAAGAAAATTCAACATGTGCATTCTCATCATCTCGAACAGGTGGAAGAGTGAAGGTTTCTGCATGCGGTTGTTGAGGTACATGCGAGACACTTTCCTTGAATTGGACACAATGCTCAATGATGAGATGGTATGAGGAAAGATCAATAAGCCGATATCCATTCACATTGTCAGGGTATCCAACATAAATGAACTCAATGCTCTGTGGATCAAGTGCCTTCCTCTTTTCAGAGGGAATCCGGGCCCATGCACGTGAACCAAAAATACGAAAGTGGATCACTTCCGATTTGAGGCCGCTCTAAGCCTCACTGAGGGTCTTATCCTTGACAGATATATGGGGAGATGTGTTTTGGATGTATGTTGCACAGTTAATTTCTTTGGCCCATAGTCTCTGTGGTAGTGACTTTGCATGCAGCATGCAAGATTCCATCTTCTTTAGAGATCTGCTTTTCCACTCAGCAACTCTGTTTTGCTACGAAGTGTAGGGAACTGTATGCTGTAACTGAATCCCTACCTCATGGAAAATATTATGGATGTCATGATTTACATACTATCCTCTGTTATCAGTTCATAGGACTTTGATATTCTTTCGGAACTGTGTCTCAACCAGGGCTTTGAAATCTTTGAGGTGTTGAAAGACCTCAGATTTTTTCCTAAGAAAGTAGATCCATGTAAAACGTGAGAAATCGTCAAAAAAAATGAGAACAAACCTCTCTTTGTTGATCGATGGATGCAGAAAAGGACCCATGAGGTCACTGTGGATCATATCTAAAGGTGCTAAATCTCGTTGAGACTTTCCTTTGTTGAATTTCTCTAGAGGTTGTTTTCCAAGAACACATCCCTCACATACTCACTTGGAGAAATGGATGTCTGGTATACCATCATCTAATTTGTGCTTCCTAAGATGTTGCATGTATATGAAATTCAAATGTCTAAACGTTCTGTGCCATATCCTACTACTTTCATCAACATGAGTAAGCAGTAAAGTTGAATCAGGTTCAATGAATTCAGAAAAAGTATACAATCTAGACTGATGATTTACCTCAATGGTAGAAACCCTGGAGTTGGTTTGCATGTCGTAGATGTCCACAGAATTTGGTGTGAATATGACTTTATTTTCGATGTCAGAATTCGTCATCTGATACATAGAGAGAAGGTTGACATAAATCTTGGGAACATGCAGCACATTCTCGAACCTTTCGTTGGTGAGTTCAATCCTTCCTTTGTCGGTGACTTCGATAGAAGAGTTTTCCCCCATCAGAATAGGAGGACCTTTGCATGCATCCAAATAAGAATATACTTCTTTTGAGGCAGCCATGTGATATGATGCTCCTGAATCAACGATCCAAGCATCGGGAGAGGAGTTGATGGCAATCAAGGCATGGCTAGAATTGCCTTTCTTGGAATTCAGATCTTCTGACTTCCTCTTCTTGGCACCCTCGAGGATGTGATCTCCAAGGTTGTTTTGCTGAAGTATTTGAGACATTAGATTTTTTTTTTTTCATGCATGCGGATTCTGAATGGAATCCTTTGTGATAGTATGTGCATTTCTCCCCTTTTCTTCCCTTTTCCCCTTTGGATCCAGAGGCATCGATGAAGGGTTTTGTGTACCCTTCATTCTTTGGATGTGCATGAGATTTCTATTTATCTTTATCTTTATATTTATGATATTTTTGGCTGCCATCATGCATAGTGAGTGCATGCGCCCTTGGGCCATGGATTGTGCCCACGTTGATGAGCTTGGTTTTCTCTTGTGTCAGGGATTTTATAAAGTCCTCAAGAGAAGGCATATTCCAGGTGGATCCAGAGGCGAATCTGATAGTATGGAATGTGGATATGAATACAGATAATTCAGGACCAATATTGGAGAGAATGGTGAGAACCATTTGTTTCTCCTCCACCGATTTATCAACCCCACAATCTTTGAGTTGTGACAGTAAATCCTTGAATTTTGTAAATAAATATTGGATATTGTCGAAGATTTTTGGATCCAATGTGAGAAGATCCACCTCCAACATGTGTCCCCTCATCTCATCCTATTTTCCAAAGAGCCCTTCCAAGTTTTTCCAAGCTTCATTGGGAGTCTTACAGGAAGATATGTGAAAAAGGAGATCGGGAAAAATAAGACTGCAAATTGTTTCGAGTGCTTCATCCATGCGATATAAGTACTTGGATTGTTATATGGCTGATGTCGAATCTGTATCTGTTTTCATGGTTAACCTGTACAAACCTTTGGATCAGAGATGTATGGATATTTTCTCCTTCCATGCAAAACAGTTGTAAGGTGTAAGAATTAATTCTTTTTGGAATTCCATCTTTCCACTATCTTCAATCTTTTGAACCTGCTAAACATTTTGGTGTAGCTTTTGCTTAGCAGTCCATCGGCTATGATACCATGTAAATGTGTTGAACCTGCATAGAATATATCTATCTAAACAATAATACACACATTTGTAGAGAGAATTGGAGAAAGAAGAAGAAGGAGAGAAAGAATAGAAGAATTCTCATTAACCGTTGTGAAAAAATGAATAATTTACACATGATATACTATGTATAACTCAATGAGTTTGACTTGAGGATAACCAATGCACCATAGTGGTGGTTTAGATTGATCTAGATAGACACCATCAATTACGAGAGTGAACTTCCACCTATTCTAGTCTCTTAGGCAGTTACGGGAGTGAACTACCACCTAGTTGAGTTAACTAGTCAACTAGTCTTCAGTTAACTGACTGAATAGAGAGTAGTGAGGTGTTAACTCAGGGAATAAAGGCTAATGCGCCACTCTGGTGATGATACCAAGGAAAGTTTGAATTAGCATGGTGATGATCTCAATGTTGCATGGTGAGAAAACCAATGCATAATCTAAACTCAACTCAACTAGTCAAACTGAAGTGTCAACTGAAAGAGAATATTCTCCAGGTGGAATATTCTCCCCTAAATTATAGGAGATTGGATAATGAATAATTATAACTAATAAACAAGGAAAAATATTAGGAAAAAGAAATCCTATGTGTGTGTGAAGTAACTCCAACACCCCCCCTGAACATCACTATGGTGAAAATAAAGAATGGGTCCCGACAACGAGGCCATGTTAGGTACCCAAATACAAAAGATACATTGATAATAAAGTGAGGATAGAGGGAAAACCTCATGGGAAAAAAAAAACCTCAAGGTACAATGTATGTAAAAAGAAGAACTATAGTTGTTGGGCAACTGTGTCCTTCACTCCAAGACAACTTCGCAGAGAATGTAATTTTTGCTCAGTGAAGGTCTTGGTGAAGATGTATGTCTTTTATTCTGATGAAGGACAGAACTATAAGTCGATGATCCCCCCATGTACTAAGTCCCATATATAGTGCATTTGGATCTTGATGTGCTTCGTTCGCTGCCTCTGAACTGGATCTCTGTAGAACTTCAGAGTGCTCTGGTTGTCACACCAAATGACTATCGACCGATGAAACTGAATGCCCAACTCAGTGAGAAAATGTTGTAGCCACATAGACTGAATGGTTATGTTAACTACCCCTTTGTACTCTGCCTTGGATAAATATGGAGAAATGGTAGCTTGCTTCTTTCTCGACCAACATATAGGCCCAGAACCAAGACTGAGTGAGTAACCAGGTGTGGACTTGCGATCAATTCTATCATCAGCCCAATCAGAATCAGTAAACCCAATGAGATCTAATGTAGAGTCTACTACATAATGAATCCCAAAGGTGATGGTGCCTTTTACATATTGAAGGATATGCTTTGCAGCCTTCCAATATAGCTCATGTGGCTCCTGCATGAACCTGGAAACTACGCCAACTACATGGGAGAGGTCTGGTCTGGAGTGTATGAGATACAACAAGCTCCCCACTAGTTGTATGTACAATGTGTTGTCAACCAGTGGAGTATCCCCACCATCCTCAAGTTTGACTCCTGATAGGAAAGGAGTCGAAGCAGATTTGCAGTCTGTCATGTGAAATCTATCAAGGAGATCTTGTGCATACTTGGCCTAAGAAATTTTGATGCCTGATGCATCCTGACTGATCTTGATTCCAAGGAACAAGTGTAGTGGACCCATGTCCGTCATCAAAAACCTGTCATGTAAAATCCTCTTGACTACAACAATTGCTGAAGTCGAGCACCTAGTAATCAACAAATCATCGACATACAGAACTAAAAGTAGAAGTGAATCAGTCGTTCTGAGCATGTAGACATTTGGGTTTGATTTACAAAGTATAATATCTGTGACAATAGGTAAGAATCCATCTTGGCATACCATGCCCTCAGAGCTTGCTTGAGGCCATAAAGTGACTTCTTCAGTCGACATGCCAAAGATGAGTTCTACATAAATCCCTATGGTTGCTCCATGTATATCTCCTTAGAGAGATCACCGTGAAGAAATGAATTCTTCATGTCCATCTAATGGACTTCCCATCCCTTGGTTGCCACAATGGCAAGTGCCAATCTTATGGAA
>SNQJ01S0066313.1:12581-28117 GCA_010110895.2 Picea sitchensis | reverse complement strand
CCCCCACCCTTTCTTAGCCAACAACTTAAAGTGAATGCTCCCTAGGAAAAGTGTGCCCACCTTGCTCACCAACTTGACCAAAAAGAAAAATTAAAGCAAAAAGGTGGCTAGAAACCTAAGTGCACCCTCCTTGCAGTATAACCTCATGTTTAGTGGAGGAAAAAGGTGTTTTCCCCCTTAACCTCTCAACCCTCAAACCCTAATCTTGTCCAAAACCCTAAAAGTGCGTCCTCCTTGACTTTGTCCTCTTTCCCTTGATGAATGTCACTTGGAGCTCATCCAAGAGGGGTATTTCCTCTCTCTTAAGTATAAAAGAATGCCTACCCCTCCTCATTTCTCCATCTATTCTTAGAGAAATTTTATGCTGCAAAAATCTCTCCCACTCCTCTCTCTCTCTCATTCTTTTCATTGTAAATCTCGCTGCAAGTATTTGCAACAACATTTTTCTTGGAATAAATGAAACTTTGGAGGATATTTCATGTGCATTAGGAGTCTTATTGATGTTGTGCATGGTTCTTTTATGAGGTGATATTATTTCTTTGTTCTTGTGTATTTCTTGCTTACATTGTCTTGACTAGGAGATCCAAGCAAAGTACTTTTCTTGAGAAAATTGATAGTAGTATTACTATTTGTTTTGTGGGTTTATTTTATAGAATTTGGAAAGTATTTTGCAAGTTCTCTTTGATATACTGACCTCCTTGATTGGTTTTGTACAAGGTTTTCACTCATTTGCAGGTCACCAAAGGGTTTGAAGAAGTAAATTTTAGATCTGGAAATTTACTTATTCAACCAACCAAAGCCTTCAATAATTTTGTGTTATCATTTTTGTCTTTCCAATTTGATTTGAAGCAATTTTTTGTTTTGAGATAGTCATGTAAAATCAAATTTTATGTCTAGATTTTTGTTCTAAAAAATTCTATTTTATACACTAACATAAATTAATGAGTTTTTGAGTGTTTTGCAACATTTCCAACAAGCATTTGTTTGTTGTTTTTTGCAGATTCTCGCCATATCAAGGGGAGGTGTTGCCCATTTTGGGCTTCCAAAAACTCCAAGAAAACCTCCTAAATCTACGGTGTCAAACCCCCTTCTTTCTATCTCCTTCTAAGCATTGTAAGAAACCCAAGAGAGTATCTTAGCTTTGCAGTCTTTTACATAAAGTTAAAAATCAGATATTCTAAATTAGTTTAGTGTTCCCACAAGTTGCAAAGTGATTTGGATGTGCCAATCCATGAAATATCATGAAGGCTAGATCAGTTTTAAATTTTCTATTTTGCATTTTATTGTTTGCCCCACTTCTCCGATAAATAGAAGGTCATGTGACTAGTTTAGCTATTTCCTTTTAAGTTATTCTTTTACATTTCACCCACCTTGGCACAAAATCGGTAGGCTTGTATTCCTACTTATGCCATTGTTGTGAGGTTGTTAAGTTATTTACATTTTTTGCCACATTTGTCCTTAAGGAAAAGTTGTGTGGCTAGATAATTGTTTATTTCATTTCAAGTTATTTAATTCATTAATTTTCGCCCACACCTTGCATTGTGTTTGGATCTGTCAACCTTGCAATATCGTGACACTAGATTAATTCATTTTCTTTGGAAAGTAATTTAACTTGTGCCCCACCTTCTTGTGGGATAACTGAGAGGGGGGGTGAATCAATTATTACTGTGCTTAAAAAATTATGTCCATTTTAAACTCTTTATAGAACACTCAATGATAATCACAATAATGTAGGGAGGTAAGCAATAGAATATTCAACATCAATCACACACATGAAATATACAGAGACATGTATTTCCTGAGGAAACCCATAAAGGGAAAAACCTCTTCTTCTTGATATGATAAGTAATCTTTATTTTCTGTACATTATCATTCTTGAGAGCTCCAACTCCTCTTGAGGTTACAACCTTTATTTTACAAGCTGCAACTTGTTGAGAGCACCAACTCTCTAGTTTCTCTAGCACCCACTAGAAGGAAGCACCAACTCCCTGGTTTCTCTAGCACCCACTAGAAGGAAGCACCAACTCCCTAAGTGTTCCAGCACCAACTGGATGGAAGCACCAACTTCCAGTTACACAGGCACCAACATGTATAACAGAAAACACTAGTTCTCCCTTGCACCACCCTGCCACCCTGGTTTTTCTGGCTGTAACCAGATGGAAGCTACAACTCCCTGTGTTCAAGAACCCACTTGAAAATCTGAGGACAACAGTCCTCCCTACCACCCTGGAATATAAATCTTTTCTTTTCATAAATTTATCACAGTGATACAATATTTATCAATGGCTTACCAGTATCATCATTGTTTTGCTACACTTCTTTGCTCTTCCTGCATCAGTGTCTTCCTACACGCATCTCTTCCATTTTTTGTTCTTATGTCTTTTATTCTCTGTGCACCATGTCCATTCTATGCGCTATGCCTCTTCTGTGCATTTCAGCTGCTGCACACAGCCTGCTTCTACTCACATGAATCACACTAAACAACAACAACCATCTCTTCTCTATTCTGCGCATATTTATCATGCCAAGTCCTCTGCCAGGGCATACACTCAACTCTTCTTTTCTCTGGCGATCATCCTGAATCTGTTCTTCATCAGTGATTTTTATCCTGAGATTCTTCGGCTTCTTTGGCAATTACAGTCTTCAACACATTTCCATCTATCAATTGTCTAAATGATGAATCTTCACTTCACTAGAATTTACCTCGAGACTCTTCAGCTCCTCTGGCAATCACACTCAAGATCATAGAATTCTCTGGAAGATACAATCACTCCATTCTGGCAGTTATGGAGAGAACCTATGCGTTCTCATCCCTTTGGCGCCTTTTCCCTTCCTGAGAAAAACTTCACAAAGGGCGATAGTTTTTCTTGCTAATCCTCTTCTTTTCACGTGACCACCACCGATGACCAGGGGCCAATCACAACTAGGGTCCAATCACTTCAAGACTTCACGTTTTGGGTCATCTGTCGTGTGTCACCCCGACTCTCCTAACTTTCGATCTCCCGAACTCCAAAGTGGAGCCTAGCGACGTGCTAGCTCCTCCCTCGATATGACCTTGAGCGATGAGCTCACCTGACCATGCGATTGCGGGCACATCCAAAGGTGGTTTTAGACAAAACTTATTTTCTCCCCGCAATTCACTACAAGCCTCCACACATCCTTTCTCCTAAACCGTGGTTTCAATTGCATCCGGCTCACGAAAAACTAATACCCGAGCATGTTCTAGACCCGCAATGGAGCACGACCGTCTATCTCACGATCTTGACAGTGCTCCTAAATAGATGATTTGTATTTGTCCTCTCAAGTCTGTGGACCAGATCTCACCTTCCTACATCAACGGATGAGATTTACTTCGTGATCTGGGCTCCAGTAGTTTCATATCTCAAACCATTTTATTGTTAACTGGATATCTTCCAGAATGGAAGATTTGCTGATATTTGTCCTCTTCAATTGACGGTTTTTCCTTCTTTCCTTTGTCCATGCATGATCCTTAGTCTCAACGATCAGGTGACATGTGACCCTCCAAACCAGCAAACAAGATCGATTTCACCTTTTGGGCTTCGAGAGTTTTGATTCTCAAACTCCTCTTGCTCCCAGATAATTTCACCAAGAGTCCACGATCCAATGATGTGTGTCCCTTTAGGATCAACAATCATGATCCTTAGTGATCCGACGGTCTAGATATCACCTTCATGAATCGAGATTTCGCGACTTCGCATTTCGGAGGTTGCCTAATTGATGGTCCATGATCTTCCGTATTTCAATGGTCTAGATCTCTTTTCCGAGAACTTGGACTTCGTTCTTCGTTGTGCCAGATCAACGGTCCACAATCTCCCTCTGATCGACGGCTGTGATCAAATCGTGACCTCACATGTCGGGTGTTTGAATGTGAGCCAACCCTAACTCTTCCAACTCCTGATTCTCGATTCAACGCTCCATTTCAGATTGACGGACCACAACCCTCTGTGATCCAACGGTCCAAATCTTATTGGGACTTCATGTTTCGTGAAGTTGGAGGAATACTCGCCTCCCTTCTCCCGACTTTCGATTTTCTGAAACCTGCTCTAGATCAACGACCCACGACCCTCGGTGACCTGATGGCTCAGATCATATCAAGACTTCACATTTTGCGAAGTTGGAGGACTACTCACCTCCCTTCTTCTGACTTCTGATTTTTTGAAACTTCTTTATTGGATGCCACATATCCTTCCCAAATGAATGACTAGGATTGTTGTGGTTCCCATCTCCTCGGGTATTTTCCCCCTGCCTTCCCAATATTTTCGAGCATCAAATCAACAACTCACAATTCCCCATGATCTAATGGTCTATATCAACTTGCAAACTCAGACATCACGAGTTCCTACAACTCTTACCTTTGACTTTTCAGTCAACGAAATGTTGATCTCTCGCCACGTGTACTCTGGATCCAACGGATCAGATCTCATCACAACTTCGCATTTCATGGAGTTGGAGGATGGCTCTCGGCCATTATCCTCTTCGTAATTATACTAGATCCGACCATTGTTGGTCCTCGACGCTCAGATCAACGGATCAGATCTGTACTTCTCCTCTGCACTTCCTCTGGTCACTGGATTCTGATCTAACAGACATCGGGTATTCGGGATTGGTGATTCAATGGCCACTATCGATCCTCCTTCTGAGCTCGCGCATCCTCCCGACTTGGAAGAATTTATAAGTGTCAAAGGTTTTGATACCTTTGCTCCTCCTGCGAGTCCTTCTCTTGGACCTCAGCTGCACTTCTGGAAAGCGTAAAGCACTATCTCTTCTGAGATTTTATCTCTGCATACTATTTTCTCCTCCTAATTTTATGCTTCTTTCCGATCTTTGATCTCTACATACTCACGCTATTCCTTCTGAGCTTTGATTTTCATATTGTTCACTTGTTTTCCTGAACTTATGCTTTATTTATTTTCCATCATTGTTTCTTTTCTTGCCTGTAAACATATCATCGTTGATGTTGTTCTTGCCATCAATGAAAAGCACACTCCACTTGTAATCATGCCAATAATCTCCCCCTTTGGCATTGATGGCAACCCTCAAAGGCTACGCTAGTCTGTTTGGACTTCCAACTGTAGCATCCAAACCACTCATTTTCTCCCCCTTTGACATCAATGTCAAAGAAAACATGCTCCCCCTAAGTTGTTGCAGTACTTTTCATAGGTATCAAATATTCAACCAATACATACTCCCCCTAAGAGGATGGATTCTCTTATTTGAGTCCTGCAGAGTATTTGTATCTAACTCGGAGTCTTCTCCTTCTGATTCTTGGACCTGTTCATCTTTAGCTTCAATTGTGTTCTTTGTAGTAGACTTAATATTGCTCACTTCTCTTATTGTGACTCCTTCATCAACCTTTTCTTGTCATAACTGAATGACTCCCCGTGTCACTCTTCTCTGATATTCTATTACAACAACTTCATTTTTCTTCTATGATGCCTACAATTCAATGCTTTTATGACCATATTCATCACAAGGAAAAATAATAATTGTTACAAACACTCTCATACCTCCTTTGATTCATCCATGAAGGTGTCTCTCTTGTAAACTTACTTTGAGGTGTATGAGTAGCCTCTGGGTGTCCTTCTTGATCTGGTCTTCTCAATATTGTAGTATTGCTTTCATTCTTTGAACATGAAGAACCTGAGTCATACCTGCTTTCCCCTTTTACAAATGAAGGACTTACATAAGGTTTCTTAGGAGTAATGATTTCTTCCTTGTTGTATCAAAGACCAAATTTTTCGTTTGGTGATCTCTGATTTTCCAAGATCTCATCCAGGATCATGGAACTGTTCAAGAACTTGATTTGGGTGTTTGAATTCTCAACCTTATTTCTAAGATTCACAACTTCCACTTCCAGCTTATGACATGATTTTTCTTCTACTTCTTCTTTTCTTGCATGGGAGGATTCAATATCAACATCATTATCCGTCCTTATGCCTTTAGCCACCACTTGTTTTGAGTTTACATTTTTTACCTTACAATGTTCTTCAAAGGCCATATTTCCATATTTCCTGTTTTTCTTTTACTCATATACAAAATCTTATCCTTGTCTCCAGTCATGTGCTTGGAACATCCACTTTCTATATTCCAGGAGTCCTTTTGTTTTTTAGTTGAAAGTACTAGACCACATTTTTCACTATCTTTCTTTTTCCATGTGCTAGCATTTCTAGAAAAGAGCTTTATCCTTGGATATGCTTTGTAATTCTTCAGATGGTAGTTTGTAGCTTTGTGGCCGAAGTTATGACAGTTATAGAATTCAACCACATTGTTCAATAGGTCAAAGTGATTGTTGCAACGTTGTCTACTCATTATCTGTTTATTATTTCTTGACCTCCTCGGTTGCATGTCTCTAAACTTAATTTGACAATTTGCAATCTGTGGTTGTTTGTTACTTTCTTGTCTCATTCTTTTTTGTGGCAGATGTTTATTTCTTGGGTGTCTTGATTTCTCATGTCTAAATCTTAAGGAACAATTTACAACTTTGTGGCCAAAGTTAGAACAGTAGAAACAATATCCATAGAAAAAAAAATTGTACCTGGAAAATGGTTGTCTTCTTTGAGCAGGTCAATTTATTCCATGTTGATGATTTCCTTGAGCAGAGGGTGTATTATTTCTTTGATCTACAGATTCAGTTATGGCACCTTTTCCTTTACTCTTTCTTGGCGGTTGATTACATTCCTTTGTTTCTGCAGGTTTGTTGTTGTCATTGGTTGTATATTTGACAAACTTGATGGATGCTTTATTGCTTGGCTGACCACTACCTGATCCGTCTTCATAACCCAAACTAGTTTTCAACTTTGGATTCCTTTTCTGATTCAGAATGGTGGCTAATCCTTTTGAGGCTTTGATGCTTGATAGATTCTGGTGATACAAGGCTTGAAACTTCTCCAACTCTTTCCTAGTTTTCACTACTTCTTCTTCCAGAGCTTCACATCTTGCCTTCTTTTCTGATAATTGTTGTTTCATAATGTCTTTGATTTTAGTTGCCTCTACTAATTCCACTTTTAGTAAAACAAAGTCTTCACTTGGTTCTTTACAATTCCTTTCAAACTGCATCAATAACTATTTTTGTTTTCTCTTCTTAAGTCTGAGTCTATCAATCTCTTCTAAAGCATTGATCAACTCTCCTTACAAGTCAACCCTTAGCTTCTTCATTATTAACGTTATTTCTTGTGCTTTCATTATCATAATCCTCTTTGTCCATAAGCACAAATTCATTAACCTTATCTTCACAGGAAGAGTCACTATATGTGTCTTCTGAAGAGTCATCATTGTTTACACATAAACTTTTCTTTTTACCAAATCTGTTGGATTTGTGCTTCTCTTAACCTTTAGAGTTCTGGTCCTTCTTCTTGTGTGGACACTTAGATGCAAAGTGACCTATATTTCCACAGTTAAAATACTTGAAGGGAAAATTTCCTTGATACTTACCTGATCCTTTCTTTATTCTTCTCACAAATTTTGCTTCAATTTCATTAGGCTCAGATTCTTCATTCTTATCTTATTTAAAAGAAGTTTCTCTAGTGGTGGATTTATCTTTACCTATCATCATTTCGTATGCATTCAACGTTCCTAGAAGTTGATCAAAATCCAAAGCTTTTAGATCATTAAGTTCTTCTATAGGAGGCCTTTGGGTTGAATCTATCTGGCAGAGATCTCAAAATATTTTGAGCTAAAGAGGCTTCCTCAATTTTTTCACCAAGTGCTTTCATTGCATTTACTAGTTCCTCAACTCTTAAGAAAGCATTATTAATTGTCTCATCCTCATTCATCTTTAGTTGTTAAAACTGTAATATGTAGGTCTTAAGCTTGGCATCCTTTACCTTCTCATTACCTTCATAACTGCTAATGCATTTGTCCCACATTGCTTTGGCAGATTCTAAGTGCATAACTTTTACAAATTTTGCTTCTACAAGCCCACTCATAATAGCATTCATATCCTTAGTGTTGAAGTTGAATTCTAGCTTGTCGTCCTTATTAGCTAGTACAACTAGCTTTACATAACCAGTCTCTACCACATCCAAGACGTCTGCACCTAAATCCATTATGTAGGTTCTCATCCTAACTTTACAGAAGGCAAATTTTGTTCCATTGAATAGGGGGGCCTTATTGGTTGAGGTTCCTTCATGGCTAGTCATGTTTAATCTCTAGGATGTACCCTTAGATAAAAGAAACCGACTTTGATACCAATTGTTGGACAACTGAGGGGGGGGGGTGAATCAATTGTTATTGTGCTTAAACAATTATGCCCATTTTAAACTCTTTACATAACACTCAATGACGATCAAAAAAATGTAGGGAGGTAAGCAATAGAATATTCAATATCAATCACACACATGAAATAAACAAAGATAGATATTTCCTGAGGAAACCCATAAAGGGAAAAACCTCTTCTTCTTGGTATGATAAGTAATCTTTATTTTCTATACATTATCATTCTTGGGAGCTCCAACTCCTCTTGAGGCTACAACCTCTGTTTTAAAAGATGCAACTTGTTTAGAGCACCAACTCTCTGGTTTCTCTAGCACCCACTAGAAGGAAGCACCAACTCCCTGGTTTCTTTAGCACCCACTAGAAAGAAGCACCAACTCACTGGTTTCTCTAGAACCCACTAGAAGAAAGCACCAACTCCCTAAGTGTTCCGGCACCAATTGGATGGAAACACCAACTTATAGTTACACATGCACCAACCTATATAACAGAGAACAATAGTTCTCCCTTGCACCACCCTGCCACCCTGGTTTTTCTGGTTGCAACCAGATGGAAGCTACAACTCCCTGTGTTCAAGAACCCACTTGAAACTCTGAGGACAACAGTCCTCCCTAGCACCTCCCTACCACCCTAAAATATAAATCTTTTCTTTTCATAAATTTATCACAATGATACAGTATTTATCAATGGCTTACCAATCTCATCATTGTTCTGCTACACTGCTCTACTCTACCTGCATCAGCGTCTTTCTGCACGCATCTCTTATGCTTTCTGTTCTTCTTCCTTTTATGCTCTGTGTGCCATGTCCATTCTATGTGATATGCCTCTTTTGTGCATTTTAGTTGCTGCACACAACCTGGTTCTACTCGCATGAATCACACTCAACATCAACAACCATCTCTTCTTTGTTCTACACATATTTATCATGACAAGTCCTCTGCCAGGGAAACACTCAACTCTTCGTCCTCTCTGGTGATCATCCTGAGTCTGTTCTTCATCAGTGGTCGTTATCCTGAGATTCTTCAGCTTCTTTGGCAGTTACAATCTTTGACGCATTTCCATATGTCAATTGTCTAAATGATGAATCTTCACTTCACCGGCAGTTACCTCAAGACTCTTCAGCTCCTCTGGCGATCACATTCAATCTCGTCGAATTATATGGCAGATACAATCACTCTGTTCTGGAAGTTACAGAGAGAACCTCTGCGCGCTCATCCCTTTGGTGCCTTTTCCCTTCCTGAGAAAAAATTCACAGTAGGCGATATCTTTTCTTTCTAAGCCCCTTCCTTTCACGTAACCATCAATGGTGACCAGGGGCCAATCACTTTGGGACCTCGTGTTTCGGGTCATCTATCATGAGTCACCCCGACTCTCCTAACTCCCGATATTTTGACCTTCGAAGTGGAGACTAGCGATGTGCTAGCTCCTACCTCGATATGACCTTGGGAAATGAGCTCACGTGACCATGCGATTGCGGGTGCGTCCAAAGGTGGTTTTAGACCAAACTGTTTATCGCCCCGCAATTAACTACGAGCCTCCATGCGTCCTTTCTCCTAAATTGTGGTTTCAATTACGGCCCGCTCATGAAAAATTAAGACCCAAGCATGTTCTGGCCCCGCAATGGAGCACGGCCATCGATCTCACGATCTTGACGGTGCTCCTGAACAGACGGTTCAGATCTGTCCTCTCAATTTTGTGGACCAGATCTCACCTTCCTACATCAACGACTGATATTTACTTCGTGATCTAGGCTGCGGGAGTTTCAGATTTCAAATATTGTTGTTGTTGAATGGATATCTTCTGGAATGGAAGATCTGTTGAAATTTATCCTCTTCAATTGATGGTTCTATCTTCTTTCCTTTGTCCATGCACGATCCTTAGTCTCAATAACTAGGTGACATGTGGCCCTCCAAACCAACAGACGAGATCGATTTCACCTTTCGGGCTTTAGGATTTTCGATTCTCAAACTCTGCTTGCTCCCGGAGAATTTCACCTGGAGTCCATGATCCAATGACTTGTGTCTCTTTAGGATCAACGGTCACAATCCTTAGTGATCCGACGGTCCAGATCTCACCTTCGCGAATCGATATTTTGCGACTTCACATTTCAGAGGTTTCCTAATTGACGGTCCACGATCTTCCGTATTTCAATGGTCTAGATCTCTTTTCGAGGAACTTGGACTTCATTCTTTGTCATTCCAGATCAACGGTCCACACTCTCCATTTGATCGACAACTGTGATCAAATCATGACCTCGCGTTTCAGGTGTTTGAACGTGAGCCAACCCTGACTCTTCCAACTCCCGATTCTCGATTCAGCGCTATGTTTCAGATCGAATACCCACAGCCCTCTGTGATCCAACGGTCCAGATCTTATCAAGACTTCATGTTTCGCAAAGTTGGAGGACTACTCAACTCCCTTCTCCCAACTTTCGATTTTTTGAAACCTACTCCAGATCAACGACCCACGATCCTCGATGATATGATGGCTGAGATCATATCGGGACTTCGCATTTCGCGAAGTTGGAGGACTACTCACCTCCCTTATTTTGACTTTTGATTTTTTGTAACTGCTCTATCGGCCGCCACATGTCATTCCTAGATGAGCAGCTAGGATTTTTGCGGCTCCCAGATCCTCAGGTATTTTCCTCTTGACTTCCCTATATTTATGAGCATCAGATCAACAGCTCACAACTCCCCATGATCTAACGGTCTATATCAACTCGAGAACTCATACATCATGAGTTCCTACAACTCTTACCTTTGAATTTTGAGTCAGCGAAATGTTGATCTCTCGCCATGTGTCCTATGGATCCAACGGCTCAGATCTCATCGCAACTTCACATTTCGTGGAGTTGGAGGATGGCTCTCGGCCATAATCCTCTTCATAGTTATACTATATTTGACTATTGTTGGTCCTCGACGCTCAGATCAACGGATCAGATCTGTACTTCTCCTATGCGCTTCCTCTGGTTACTGGACTCTAATCTAACGGACATCGGGTATTCAATATTGATGATCCAATGACCATTGTCATTGCTCCTCTTGAGCTTGTGCATCCTCCCGACTTGGAAGAATTTATAAGTGTCAAAGGTTTTGAGACCTTTTCTCCTCCTGCAAGTCCTTCTCTTGGACCTCAGTTGCACTTCTGGAAAGCGCAAAGCACTATCTCTTTTGAGCTTTGATCTTTGCATATTGTTCTCTCCTCCTCCTGAGATTACACTTTTTTCCGAGATTTGATCTCTGCATACTCACGCTATTCCTCCTGACCTTTTATTTTCATAATGTTCACTTATTCTCCTGAACTTATGCTTTCCATGTTTTCCATCATTGTTGCTTTCCTCATTGCTTCTTTTCTTGCCTGTAAACATACCAGCATCGTTGTTGTTCTTGCCATCAATGACAAGCACACTCCGCCTATAATCATGCCAACACTTTTTCCCCATATTCCCTTCCCTTTCCACTTCGGTGGATCTTGGGTAACTAAGAAAGGGAAAAAGGATCGTGTGGCTAGTATAATTAGGCACTCAATCCACTGATTGTTTCAACCACCAAAATAGGGTGACTTGGGAGGATACTTGAGGTTGAAGTCAGGAATGGCTTCATGACACTATGTGTCCCTCTTGTTGAGCACCCAAACATTATGGATATGACCTGTGGAGCTAGGGAAGGACCTTGCTTGTCCTTCTTCTTGAGCGTCCAACATTTCCTTTTGGTTGAAGGGATAGGGATTTGGGGTAGTCACATAGTCTAGGCTTGTATCTCTCACACTTTAATTCCCCATAATTCAAGAGAGACTTAAGATGTATTAAAATCAACCTATGCACTACATTCACAACACTTTTCTTTCTTTTCAAGTTGTGCAATTTTGATTTCAAAGCAATTTACTTTGCATGCATTTTTAACTTTCCAAGAATTTTCAAGTTCAAGCTATCTATTTCATTGTGAATATTTACATGAGTTGATGTATCATTGTTTATT
Source organism: Picea sitchensis (assembly GCA_010110895.2). Lineage (NCBI taxonomy): Eukaryota > Viridiplantae > Streptophyta > Pinopsida > Pinales > Pinaceae > Picea > Picea sitchensis. The sequence goes on along the minus strand of SNQJ01S0066313.1, from coordinate 15,905 downwards.
GTCTTAAAATTATTCTTTTATATTGAAATAATTATTTAAGGCTAGAATTATTTCATTGTTAGAATCATTGTATAAGCAATTCATGTTGTATTTCATTTTGTATATATATGTTGTAATTGTGTAAGTAAACTTTGGGTGTATTTTAGGCACTAGTCTGTTTATTATATTGTAAAGAAAAATGCTTGTTTGTCAATTGAAAAGTTTCATTTGCATTTCTTGTCATTGGGTTGGGAATCCTTAAATAAAAACAAAACTAACTCATAGATCATCAATTCAACCTTAACATAGTTAAATAGGGTCTACCCCCCTTGGCTTCCCTAGGAGTGAGCGTATATGGAAGAAGTCCATATCGAGTTGACAGTGGGTTTGGACTTAGGCTTGTGCCTCCAAGGACACACCAAGTGGGTTGGAGACTTCTCAACGTTAGTAGGTGTGTATAAGAATGACAACATCTTTGGCGTCATTGTCGGGGATAAGTCTCTTATTCTTGGTTAATTGACAAACTCCAATTAATTCTTTAAAAACTAAGTAATAAAACTTTCCCTAAAAAAAAATTGAACTTAAGTTGTGTTATTCGACATTGCTTACTCTCCAAGTGGCGACTCCATTTGATAATTCTTTGAGGTATAATACTAGGAGCAATCCGCAAGGGTTGGTTTATTCCTTTCCTAAACCTGAAAAGGTTTATAGGAGGAGGATACACATACTTTCTCCTCGTAGGCTATTTGAAATTCTTGGAGAAGAAGCAATCTATGATATCCATATTTTGTTTGCACATAATAATCCTACAAAAACTAATTCTAATTTAACTATGGGTGACCTATTGACGCCATGTAATTTTGTGAATATTCAAGGTGCTCCTCATCCTATTCCTGACAAAGCTATTGAGAAGTTGCCTTATTTTTAGGGAAACAATGCTATTAGTGTCATATCTCACATCTTGAATTTCAACTTATGTGTCAGCAAGTGGTGTAATGGTGACAATCATGAAGACGTCAAGATGACCATTTTTTGTATTCTTTAGAGGGAGAAGCAGGTGAGTGGTTCTCAGAACAGGATCCTAACAAATTTAGCACCTTGGCCGAAATTCATAAAGTTTTCAATGAAATATGGGATGATCAAAAAGAGGATCGTCATTTGTTAATTTCCCTTAGCACAAATCAAAAGAAGGAAAATGAGACTATGGAAGAATTCAATAAGAAGTTTAATGACTTGGTTAAAATCCTCGCTCAAACTATCAAGCCTCCTCAGGCATCTATTTTAATTCATTATATGGAATCTTTTGAGGGAGAGATAAGAAATCAATTAAGGGATAAAGAACCACAAACTCTAAGGGATGTACAAAACTATGTTGTAAGGATAGATAAGAATATGCACGATGCTAGGAAGTTGAATATTATTGGTTTCTCAAGAGGAACTTCTTCCTAAACCTATGAGGAGAAGAAGAAGAAGGCTGAAAACCAAGAGTCTTCTAATGATGGCATTAAGGAGCTCACTCAACTAATCAAGAAAATGGAAGTTAACCATGATAATCAAATGAACGCCTTGCAAGATAGGTTGATAGCCATGGAGATGGCTCAATCTAATAGATCCCATCATAATCCAAATGATAAGTGGCCAAAGAGACCTCCAACTCAATATCAAAGGCCACCTAATCATTTTGATTATACTAACTTGATTGATCACCAAGATATACCTTATTGTAGGAATTGTGGGGAATTTCACAAAGAATCTACTTTCCCAGTCTTCATTAAAATTTGTGGCGATGAAGGGTTCTCTAGATCAGAAAATGAACAAGTGAACATGTGTGGTCGAAAGTATAATGTTGGCATGAGTGAATGGATGGAATTGACTGAGTATGGTGAGGATGTAAATTGCATGAATGATGTAGTGGATAGAGAAACATAAAATTTTGGTCCAAAGTCTACTCCCAAGCAAGTATCATATTTGCCCAGATATAGAGGATTTGCTTACCAAAGGAATGTAACTAAGAATCAAGACAAACCTCAAGCAAATATTCCTAAGGTACCTCATCCCCCTCCTAAATAAATTTTTCCTACAAATACAGAATTAAATATTGACCTAGGGGGATGGTTGTGTAATGCAAAAATGTTGGTCCATGTAGAAAAAATTATGAAAATCCCAGCTCAAAGGGAGAAAATCCTCAAAGCCATAGAAAAAACTCTTCAGAATAGTATTGACAAGACACCATATGTAGCTTACCAAGATGCACCTATAATTTTGAAAAATTGGGACAGGGGGAACGAAAAAAACCAACCATTTTCCTTTCTCTACTTGTGAACAATCATCTACTTCATAATTGCATGCTTGATTCTGGAGCATGTTCAAATGTTATGACTAAGAAAGTAATGGAACAATTAAATCTAAGGATTTCAAGGCCTTACCATAATATTTGTGCCACGGATAGTAAAAAGTTTGAGGTGCATGGTTTGATTAAAAGTTTACAAGTACACTTGGATGCTTTCCCAGACATCATGATAGAAATGGACATAATAGTGATTGATGTGTCAGATGCTTGGGGTATGTTTCTTTCAAGAAAAACAACTACAGATTTGGGGGGAAATATACAAATAGACTTAACTTATGCCACCATTCCCACTCCAGAAGGGGATGTGTTTAAACTGAACAAAGAATTGGAAAGAAGGTATCATGTGGAAGATCCAAGAAATCCCATAAATGAGTTAAAGTATAAAGAAGATGATCTTGGAAACTATGATGTCTTAACTAATTCTTTAGGGCCTTTAGAAGAATAAATTAAAGATGAAAGAATAAATGAAGTATGGTACATGCATTTTTATGGTGCATTTTCTAGAGCTGGGAAAGGTGCCAGAATAATCATTGAATCTCCATCTGGGTAGGAATTTAAGTTTGCATATAGATTGGAATTTGATGCTACCAACAATGTGGCTGAGTATGAAGCTTTGTTACTTGTTTTAGATATTTCCAAGGACATGGGTGTCAAATTTTTGAACATAAAGGGAGATTCAAATCTGGTCATCCAACAACTTAAGAACAAGTTTGCATGCAAGTCTGAAAGGCTTAAAAAGTATAGAAATTCAATATGGGACTCCATGGAAAGTCTTGATGCCTTAAACCTTATTGATATTCCTAGATAACAGAACTTTAAGGCGGATGAGTTGGTTGTAGTTGCTTTCACTCTTTAACTCTCCCAAGAATTGATTAAAGATAACATTTCAGTAGAATTCATATGTAGGCCTTCAATTCCAGATAATATGGATCATTGGAAAGTATTTGATGATGATAAGCAAGTCATTAGGTTCTTGAATCACATGCAAGAATCTT
>SNQJ01S0066313.1:0-12571 GCA_010110895.2 Picea sitchensis | reverse complement strand
GGTTTTTTTCCCTAGAAGGCAATCCTCTTTTATGAGGGAAATGTATTGTGGCTATGGAGGTTGGAAAGTATTGTATTTTGAGAGAGGAGACTGTGAGAGAAAAAAGAGGAAGTTACAACAGGTTTTGCTGTAGGTTGTATCCCTTCATTNAGGAAGTTACAATGGGTTTTGTTGTAGGTTGCATCCCTTCATTTTGCTGGATAATAATAAAGAAAGGACCTGGCAATTTCTCTGGTGGACGTAGCCCACACTGGGTGAACCACGTAAATCTGTGTCTCTCTTGTATTGTGTATCTTCTGTTTTTTATTTCCGCATTTGTTTTATTTTATTGCTCCGCGGTCCTGTTTTCCTAACAACTAGGTCAACCCTGGGTGTTTGGAAAGTATCAGTAATTATATCATCTCCTTGTTGCCACTGATCAAATTTAAGAGTAACCTGTTATGATAACTGTAAAATAAATACTTGGAAATGATTCTCAATGTCGCAAATGGGGTCCATATCATAATCAAATACATCCCACTTATGTCTCCCAACATGTATGAACTCGTCAATATTATTAACCATGTCACTATATGTATCATGACATGAAGGATTTAAAGCATTCAAGGGCTCATCTAGCTCCTCTTCACTTTCCAAATCATAAAGTAAGGAATCATCAAAATTTTGGAAAGGAAGGTAACTCACCGTGTTTATTTATTCTTGTACAGGAGTTTCGAGGACTTGGGTGTCTTCAACATGCATCATTGTTTCATCCTCATGAGTTTCCCCTACATCTTCAACTATACAACAAGGAAGATCTATCTTGCCCGAGGATTCCACTTCTCCTTCACTCTCTGAATCATAGAATAAGGCAGTATCAAGAACTTGAAAAGGAAAGTGACTAACCTCATCCTCTTCTTCTTGTGTAGGAGGAATAGGATCATGGATGGCTTCATCAGAGGGAGGATAACATATCAATACTTCATCATCATGTTTGATATCTCCAGGCTCTAACTCTTTAACCATATCTTCATTATCTTTGGTAGAAGCATGAGTAAATTCTTTCCCTTCCTCATGGGATTGGAAAATCTCATTAGGGTCGCTCTCCTCAACCTCCTGTTGGTTGATGACTTGTTTCCTTCTTTCAAATATATCAAGGGAGAGTAATCTCTCTAGAATAAGGGTATCTAGGGTACCTTTGGGGTCATCAACTTTGGTTCCTAGAGAGAAGATGTGTTTTCTCTTGGACAAAGAGATATTATCCTCGATTTGCATGGAAATGTAATAGGCATCATCAATTGTTTTTGGCCCCTTTTTATTGATGAGGAAACCTAAATTCACTAAGAGTGGATTGATATAGAGATACAAGAGTTACTTGTCTTCACGATGATGGCTTCTATGAATTTTCCACAACAAGTTTTCATACCTATCTTGGAATTCCATGACAGTCTCATTCTTAGTTTGTTTTATATATTTGAGTCTTTTTAGTAGCATTTGGATATCCTTCAATTTAATACCCCATCTCCTGAGAAAGGTTTCTTCTAACTGGTCCATAGATGTGATGCTTGCATTAGGGAGATCATCATACGATTGTCTAGCATTGCCATGAAGAGTGGTAGAGAAATTTTTCATTGCCAAATTCTCAGCATCATCACTGATAGGGTGGAGTTGAAAGAAAGCCCAAAAATCATCCATGTGATTGCCGACTCTAACCCCATCACTACCAGTGAATATAAGGAGCCATTTTTCATACCTTGGGGGCATTTGTCGAGGGTATCCCGAGATTTTACTCATGTCTAAGGGTTTGAAATTTCCTAGGTCCCATTGAGAAGTCATGGTTGGCTTCGTCATTAGTGGAGTCGCCAGATAATTTTCTTGAAATTATCAAAGGGATGAGGGGGTCACCCTTAGTGGAGTTGCCAAGTAAGCTTTGCAAAGTAAAGGATTTTGCGGAAAGGCTTATCGGGAGGTGTCGTCTTGAGGATAATTAACTCAGTGTTCCCTGAAAATGGTGCCAAAATGTTATCGCACAATTTGTACTTTGATCAAAGGAAAGGGTAATGGAGATCAAATTTGCGTAACTTGAGGTTATCCTATCACTGTCACCTCAATAGGATTCCTCTTCCTATTTAGGGTTGAAGGCCCAGGGGAGACATCCCCGGTGACCTGAGGGTTTGAGAAGGCAAGGTCAAGATATCTATTAAAATGTCCCCTCTCACAAGTCACCACTGATCAGAAAGTCCTGGGGTTATAACCAATGAAGTGATGAAATATCAAGATGTACCTGCCCAAAACAAAGCAACAAGAAACTATGTATTTTGCAAGTACAAGTTGTCATTAGCACTTCATAAAAACACAACCTTTCTCAATGAAATAAATTGGATGATATAATGGTGAAGTAAACACAAATTTATAGAAGAAATATTTATAAGACAATACTTCACAATAAGTGCCTTAAAATAGCTTCAAAATGACCAAGAATAATCAATCATTAACATCATAATACTAGCATTTATCAGAAGCAAGTAAGGCAATGCATTAATCAACTTTTTCAATTTCTTTTAGAAGATTTTAGTGATGCAAAGTATGGTTGTAGCTTACTTTAGTAACAACAACAACAAAGTTAGTAGGTTAGGATATTCTAATGTTAGAAGTAGTTATTAGAAGGCTTAAGGTGTAGGTTTTGATGGTTGTTTTGGTCAATCACTTGATAGGAAGTCTTAGATTAGAACCTTTAGGTAAAATGGAGTATATTAGGTGGAAGCAAATGTTGAAGGAAAATATGATAGTATGAGAGCCAAAGACAAGAGAGATTAATAGTTGAAGTGTCGATAACCCAAGGCTTCAACTACCAAACCCTAAGGGGAAAATAACTACTAAGGTGTAGGTAACCCTAGGCCTTAGTAATTTTTCCTCTCTTTTTAACTCAAATATGAAGCAAATGATGACTAAGATGAAGCAATAAGTGCTAGGGTGTTGCAATGGAAAGGCTCTTAGCAATAGCTACAAGGAAATCGTCTTCTTGGCAAAATCTAGTAGGTAAAATCCCTTAAATTTGGGACAATAACATGTCTTAGGATTCCTAGGGTTTTCAAGCAAGCAATTTCATAATCTTAATGTAAATGAAAGATAAACATAACTATAACCATTCAATGAAGAAGAATTGCAGAAATTTCACTTACAGTAATTAAGAATCATCAAGCATAAACCCTAGATGAATACTTCCACCAAGAAAATTTCCAAATAGTCCAAGATTAGGCTCCTCCAACAAGTGTACACTAAATTTTAGTCATAAAACCCTAAGTAGGGCACAAATTTCAGACCTCACTAAGTGTGAGTGAAAGATGATGAAAAATACAAGGGTAAAAATCCTTATTTATACAGTTTCAATGACCAGAATTAGGTAAAAAAAGGTCGACATGGCTAGTTACATGTAAGTGGGTGAGGTGGTAAGGGATGTCTGAGAAATGGGTGCAGTGATGATAGGGGAATATATGGCTTACCTATGGGTTCCTCTGAAGAGGGTGAGTTGCACCTTGTCATGGATGAAAATGATTCCAATCCCATTCAATGCCTTTTATCTTTTATCTTATTTCTTTTTCTTCCAAGAGACTAGTTAGGGGACACTGCCCTAGCGTGGTGACCAGTGGTGAAAATGTTACCCACAAGCATTTCACGAAAATGAGAAGGTTGGCTCGTGTTGAGACCCCCTTTCTCTTGGCTATGCCACCAAGATCCACTACCCAGGCGTGGTGACCAGCTGAATGGTAGTGTCATACCACTGCATTCCCATGGACCTAATAGGTGGCTCGTGATGAGAGCCCCTATCCTTTATATATGTCTTGATTTTATTATTTTATGGGTCTCTCTGTTTCTTTCTCAGGGATCCCTAGGCGAAGCATCTGAAGGTTTTTTTTATTTTGGATTTTATCTTTTGCTAGCTACTTTTACCCTCTGGGCCTTTATCCCCTTCGTCCCACAAGGTAAGGTACAAATCCTTGCTAGATTGGGAAACCCAATGCCCGAACCAATGTATGGGATGGATGAGAGGGAAACAAATGAAAAGTGGTAAGTATGGTGGGAATAGACGATGACCTTTCATGAACCCACCTAGTGGCAACTCAAAACCCTATCAGAACCAACTTACTAGGGAATCCTATATTTCCCCCCAGGTGTGGACAAGTGGAAAGGCATAAGGTCCAAGCACACGTTAGAAGTAAAAATAATTAAATGTACATAGTCAAATGTTTTGAGAATCAAAGTGACACATACCTTGATACCCAGACTCATTACCTCATGGAGCAAGATCCACTGCTACTAAAGGACCATACCTATGGGATGGATGTTGGTGCTACTGACAAGGTAGAGGCGCTGAAGAAGAAGAAGGATGGGCCCTCCAGGGCCAGGCTCAAGTCGATATAACTCTTGGTACTCCATGTCTAGGACCCATGGGCCTTGAGACATAATCTCCTTAGTTATCCCTAGGCTAGGGGATAACATGAAGTATTGGAGAGATTTATTTAATATTGGCAAAGAGACTTTTTCTATTTCTTCAACTCTTTCCGGATCCAACTTGACCCCATCTTTGGAAATTATGTGGCCCAAAAGTTTCCCTTATGTTACCCCAAAAACTGACATGGCCAAATTTAAATAAATCCCAAATTCCATACATCTTTCAAAAACCTACTTTAAATGACCATTGTGACTCTTCCCATCCTTTGAAAACACTGTTAAGTCATCCTGATAGATTTCAATGTTTTTTCCAATTAATCCTCTAAAGACATAATCCATAGCTCTTTGAAAATTAGATCCAACATTAGACAAGACAAAAGGAATTCTTAGATATTCAAAGGTACCCCATGGAGTAGTGAAGGTAGTTTTATGCCTATCCTCTTCCTTGACCCTGATCTTATTATACCCTAAAAACCCATCAAGCATTGAAATCATTCATGAACCTATTACCCTTTGTAGTAATGTTTCCATCTTGGGGAGGGGATAGTTATCTTTTGTGCATGCAATGTTCAAATTTCTGAAATCTATACATAACCTGATTTGACCATTCTTCTTTCTAGCTACCACGAAGTTTGAACACCAGGAAGAATGTCTAGTTTGGGTTATTATTCTAGCTGCTAGCATTTTATGAAACTCCTTTTGGACCAAAGAAGCCAACTTGGGGTTAATCCGTCTCAAATTTTGTCTAAAGGGCTTAGACTCTTCCTTCAAAGGAATGACATGTTGAATTACGTCCTCCCTATATACCTTAAGCTCATCATAGGTGATCTAGGTGGATATCGGTGGCCACCCACCTTTTCCGACTTGCTCAAAACAATTTTCTGGCAATTTACTATTTTTAGTAGGTTTTAACTTTCGGGGCCATTTTGAGGGCCTAAATGAAGGTTTTTTGAGATCGAGGTTCTCAATGATATTTGAATCCATAATTGAGCCCCCAAAATGAATCTCCTCAATGATACCTTTCCAATGGGCTATCATACACCTAAAACGAAGATCATATGAAAATGTTACGACCCTGGGAAGTTGATGTACTAACTTACCCAAACGGGGCCCACATGACTTTTGGCGCTTCATCTCCTAGGGTTAGGTTTTTGGATGTCTAAGGTTTTTGGCATTAATGTTTATTGTAAAAAGGCCTTCAGAGCCTCATTGTACTCATCTTCTTGCGAATGAAAGAAGCCGTCACATCTCTTCTCAGAGATAAGCTGCCACCATTCTAGCGAGTCTTTCACTCTGTATTTTTACAGTCTCTATACATTTATTTCATTAATAGAAATCATGTATTATTGTATCTCTGTGTTTATAGTTGCATCTCTGATATATTTCTGTTATATTATTGAATATTTGCGATATCTATGTGCATTTCTTTATTATATATTTGATCTCATTTCGTGCCGAAAATAATCCAGATCAGTGGTATCAGAGCAGGATGTTCTTGATCCTTTTTTTCAGTGCATGTCCCCGACGAGTTCTGCGTATAGCAAGTTGGGTCTCGAGCTTGTCTCTCTTGAGGAAAATCGCTCTCTCACACCCAAGAAACCCTCAATGGTGGAAGAAAATAAAAATGACGAAGCAGACGATCCTATCAGTTTGTTGTTTGAGCAAACTTTCACGCGACAGAGGGACAAAATGATGGAGAATTTTTCCCACATCCTTCAACGCCTGCCAATAGAAATAGGCACATCTTTATCAAGCGACCACTTTGGAGACACCTCTCCTTTCAAGGTACAAGTTAATTTTGATATTCTTATATTTGAAGGACAAATAGATGTAGAAGCCCTAGACAAATGGTTAAATCTGCTAGAAGGTTATTTCTCTATTCACAAATTTTTCGACAAAGAAAAGATCACCTTCGCACTTCTTAAATCTCTCCCCCATGTCAAACATTGGTGGGAAACTTATTGGGAGTAGAGTTCCATAGAGGAGTCTGAAATATATGGGGTCGATCCGACTTGGGATTTTTTTGTGGATGCGGTAAAGGAACAATATTACCCTGTTGGAAACTATGAGGACCAATACATGAGATGGACCACATTGCGACAAGAGAGGGGCTAGGCAGTTCTGGAGTTCACCAATACCTTCCATACCTTTCTCACCAAGCTAGGTATCAAAGACTCCGAGCGACATTTGGTTCTGAAATACCGTGGGGCTCTACACAGATACATCTAGACTGAAATGGATTTTCTGGACATTTCATCACTCGGTGCTTCTTATTGATATTCTTTTAAAATCGAGAAGAAATTTAAGCACCAGAACAAACGAGATTTCAGATCTATAAATCCATAAAAACCAAAGTGTGACAAAAAAAACCCTAACAAACAGTCTCCAGAAAACCAGTCCAAGACACAGGAAAAGAAGGGTCACGGGAAGACAAAGAAGGACACTGGAAAATGGTGCGATTTCCATAAAATCCCCTGGCACAACACCAATGAATGTCTCTTAAAATAGTCGTTGGTGGCCGAGATCAAAGACAAAGAGTCGAACCCTGATTCATAATCCAATTATGAAAATACTGGTAAATGATAGATCATTGACGCAGACCCCACTGCTATTGTCGCAACCGCAACAATTCAACCAGAAGAACCAACAGATCATGAAGAGGGGTTGCGCCTTTTTCATTCACAGATGTGGGTGAAGGGTACCCCACTGCATTTTATTGTTGATAACAGAAGCTAGAAGAACCTCATCTCAGCAGAAGTCGTCAAACAGTTGGGATCGTCAACAACACCACACCCACAGCCATACAACATCGGGTGGCTTCGCCAAGGATGAGATCTCTGTGTCAGCGAACAATGTCGATTTTCATACGACATCCAACCCTTCAAGGATGATGTATTATGTGATGTTGCCCCACTAGATGTATGTAATGTTCTATTGGGCCAACCATATATGTGGAAGCGCCATGATGTTTATGAGTCTCGACCCAGTAGTGTCATTGTTACTTTGGGGGGTCATCTCTACAGAATACCAGAGGTAGTTCCGACTATTGTTCCACCTAAAAAGTGTCGCAAGGTAGTATCTCATATTGCAAAATTTAGCTTCTTCACAATCTGTTCAAAAGGAGAACAGAAGGACACTGCAAGCACTACAGCCTCGCCCCAAGCACCTTCTATCCAACAGAAGAAGGTCGACAAGGCTGCAGTAAAGCAAAAATATTACTTCTACACACCATCCTCTCATGTATCTCGACTTGTTGAACAACCTCAACCTCAATAGGTTCTTGACATACTTCCACAAATCGAGCAGTGCAATGTCTCCAACAATACAAACAACTCACCAAGAAGCAGATCCAACAAACACTTTTCCCTCTCCCCCAGGAACTCAACGCAATGGATACCATTGATTCCTAAGGAGGGAGGATTGATCCAGGTGGATATCGGTGGCCACCCACCTTTTCTGACTAGCTCAAAACAGTTTTCTGGCAATTTTAGCAATTTACTATTTTTAGCAGGTTTTAACTTCCAGGGCCATTTTGAGGGCCTAAATGAAGGTTTTTTGAGATTGAGGTTCTCAATGATATCTGAAGGCATGATCGATCCCCCAAAATGAATCTCCTCGACGATACCTTTCTAACGGGCTATCATACGCCTAAAACAAAGATCGTATGCAAAAGTTACGACCTCAAGAAGTTGATGTACTAACTTACCCAAACGGGGCCCACATGACTTTTGGCGCTTCATCTCCTAGGGTTAGGTTTTTGGATGTCTAAGGTTTTTGGCATTCCTATTTATTGTAAAAAGGCCTTCAGAGCCTCATTGTACTCATCTTCTTGCGAATGTGAGTAGCCGTCACATCTCTTCTCAGAGATAAGTTGCCACCATTCTAGCGAGTCTTTCACTCTGTATTTTTACAGTCTCTGTACATTTCTTTCATTAATAGAAATTGTGTATTATTATATCTCTGTGTTTATGTTTGTATCTCTAATATAGTTCTATTATATTATTGAATATCTGTGATATATCTGTGCATTTCTTTATTATATCTTCGATCTCATTTCGTGCTGAAAATAATCCAGATCAATAGGTGTAAGCCAAAACATCCCTATATTCCTTTAGAAATTTAATAATTTATTTTCTTTCTTATATAGGTGTGTTTTTTCCAACTTTCACCATCCTAGGCTCTTCATTTGTTCCAATGCTAACTTCAAAGTGATCACTTGGTTTTATACTAGTTTATTCCTTTGGTTTGTGACCATCTTGCCTGTCAAATAATTTCTCTTGTGCAACAAGGACTATAGGGACTGGGTTGGTCTTAGAATCATTTTATGTATAATTACATCCCTCTTCCCTTTCAGTGACATGGAATTCAAAAGATTCTTGCATGTGATTCAAGAACCTAATGACTTGCTTATCATCATCAAATACTTTCCAATGATCCATATTATCTGGAATTGAAGGCCTACATATGAATTCTACTGAAATGTTATCTTTAATCAATTCTTGGGAGAGTTAAAGAGTGAAAGCAACTACAACCAACTCATCCGCCTTAAAGTTCTGTTATCTAGGAATATCAATAAGGTTTAAGGCATCAAGACTTTCCATGGAGTCCCATATTGAATTTCTATACTTTTTAAGCCTTTCAGACTTGCATGCAAACTTGTTCTTAAGTTGTTGGATGACCAGATTTGAATCTCCCTTTATGTTCAAAAATTTGACACCCATGTCCTTGGAAATATCTAAAACAAGTAACAAAGCTTCATACTCAGCCACATTGTTGGTAGCATCAAATTCCAATCTATATGCAAACTTAAATTCCTACCCAGATGGAGATTCAATGATTATTCTGGCACCTTTCCCAGCTCTAGAAAATGCACCATAAAAATGCATGTACCATACTTCATTTATTCTTTCATCTTTAATTTATTCTTCTAAAGGCCCTAAAGAATTAGTTAAGACATCATAGTTTCCAAGATCATCTTCTTTATACTTTAACTCATTTATGGGATTTCTTGGATCTTCCACATGATACCTTCTTTCCAATTCTTTGTTCAGTTTAAACACATCCCCTTCTGGAGTGGGAATGGTGGCATAAGTTAAGTCTATTTGTATATTTCCCCCCAAATCTGTAGTTGTTTTTCTTGAAAGAAACATACCCCAAGCATCTGACACATCAATCACTATTATGTCCATTTCTATCATGATGTCTGGGAAAGCATCCAAGTGTACTTGTAAACTTTTAATCAAACCATGCACCTCAAACTTTTTACTATCCGTGGCACAAATATTATGGTAAGGCCTTGAAATCCTTAGATTTAATTGTTCCATTACTTTCTTAGTCATAACATTTGAACATGCTCCAGAATCAAGCATGCAATTATGAAGTAGATGATTGTTCACAAGTAGAGAAAGGAAAATGGTTGGTTTTTTTCGTTCCCCCTGTCCCAATTTTTCAAAATTATAGGTGCATCTTGGTAAGCTACATATGGTGTCTTGTCAATACTATTCTGAAGAGTTTTTTCTATGGCTTTGAGGATTTTCTCCCTTTGAGCTGGGATTTTCATAATTTTTTCTACATGGACCAACATTTTTGCATTACACAACCATCCCCCTAGGTCAATATTTAATTCTGTATTTGTAGGAAAAATTTATTTAGGAGGGGGATGAGGTACCTTAGGAATATTTGCTTGAGGTTTGTCTTGATTCTTAGTTACATTCCTTTGGTAAGCAAATCCTCTATATCTGGGCAAATATGATACTTGCTTGGGAGTAGACTTTGGACCAAAATTTTATGTTTCTCTATCCACTACATCATTCATGCAATTTACATCCTCACCATACTCAGTCAATTCCATCCATTCACTCATGCCAACATTATACTTTCGACCACACATGTTCACTTGTTCATTTTCTGATCTAGAGAACCCTTCATCGCCACAAATTTTAATGAAGACTGGGAAAGTAGATTCTTTGTGAAATTCCCCACAATTCCTACAATAAGGTATATCTTGGTGATCAATCAAGTTAGTATAATCAAAATGATTAGGTGGCCTTTGATATTGAGTTGGAGGTCTCTTTGGCCACTTATCATTTGGATTATGATGGGATCTATTAGATTGAGCCATCTCCATGGCTATCAACCTATCTTGCAAGGCGTTCATTTGATTATCATGGTTAACTTCCATTTTCTTGATTAGTTGAGTGAGCTCCTTAATGCCATCATTAGAAGACTCTTGGTTTTCAGCCTTCTTCTTCTTCTCCTCATAGGTTTAGGAAGAAGTTCCTCTTGAGAAACCAATAATATTCAACTTCCTAGCATCGTGCATATTCTTATCTATCCTTACAACATAGTTTTGTACATCCCTTAGAGTTTGTGGTTCTTTATCCCTTAATTGATTTCTTATCTCTCCCTCAAAAGATTCCATATAATGAATTAAAATAGATGCCTGAGGAGGCTTGATAGTTTGAGCGAGGATTTTAACCAAGTCATTAAACTTCTTATTGAATTCTTCCATAGTCTCATTTTCCTTCTTTTGATTTGTGCTAAGGGAAATTAACAAATGACGATCCTCTTTTTGATCATCCCATATTTCATTGAAAACTTTATGAATTTCGGCCAAGGTGCTAAATTTGTTAGGATCCTGTTCTGAGAACCACTCACCTGCTTCTCCCTCTAAAGAATACAAAAAATGGTCATCTTGACGTCTTCATGATTGTCACCATTACACCACTTGCTGACACATAAGTTGAAATTCAAGATGTGAGATATGACACTAATAGCATTGTTTCCCTAAAAATAAGGCAACTTCTCAATAGCTTTGTCAGGAATAGGATGAGGAGCACCTTGAATATTCACAAAATTACATGGCGTCAATAGGTCACCCATAGTTAAATTAGAATTAGTTTTTGTAGGATTATTATGTGCAAACAAAATATGGATATCATAGATTGCTTCTTCTCCAAGAATTTCAAATAGCCTACGAGGAGAAAGTATGTGTATCCTCCTCCTATAAACCTTTTCAGGTTTAGGAAAGGAATAAACCAACCCTTGCGGATTGCTCCTAGTATTATACCTCAAAGAATTATCAAATGGAGTCGCCACTTGGAGAGTAAGCAATGTCGAATAACACAACTTAAGTTCAATTTTTTTTTAGGGAAAGTTTTATTACTTAGTTTTTAAAGAATTAATTGGAGTTTGTCAATTAACCAAGAATAAGAGACTTATCCCCGACAATGACGCCAAAGATGTTGTCATTCTTATACACACCTACTAACGTTGAGAAGTCTCCAACCCACTTGGTGTGTCCTTGGAGGCACAAGCCTAAGTCCAAACCCACTGTCAACTCGATATGGACTTCTTCCATATACGCTCACTCCTAGGGAAGCCAAGGGGGGTAGACCCTATTTAACTATGTTAAGGTTGAATTGATGATCTATGAGTTAGTTTTGTTTTTATTTAAGGATTCCCAACCCAATGACAAGAAATGCAAATGAAACTTTTCAATTGACAAACAAGCATTTTTCTTTACAATATAATAAACAGACTAGTGCCTAAAATACACCCAAAGTTTACTTACACAATTACAACATATATATACAAAATGAAATACAACATGAATTGCTTATACAATGATTCTAACAATGAAATAATTCTAGCCTTAAATAATTATTTCAATATAAAAGAATAATTTTAAGACAATAAACAATGATACATCAACTCATGTAAATATTCACAATGAAATAGATAGCTTGAACTTGAAAATTCTTGGAAAGTTAAAAATGCATGCAAAGTAAATTGCTTTGAAATCAAAATTGCACAACTTGAAAAGAAAGAAAAGTGTTGTGAATGTAGTGCATAGGTTGATTTTAATACATCTTAAGTCTCTCTTGAATTATGGGGAATTAAAGTGTGAGAGATACAAGCCTAGACTATGTGACTACCCCAAATCCCTATCCCTTCAACCAAAAGGAAATGTTGGACGCTCAAGAAGAAGGACAAGCAAGGTCCTTCCCTAGCTCCACAGGTCATATCCATAATGTTTGGGTGCTCAACAAGAGGGACACATAGTGTCATGAAGCCATTCCTGACTTCAACCTCAAGTATCCTCCCAAGTCACCCTATTTTGGTGGTTGAAACAATCAGT
>SNQJ01S0066312.1:27010-48156 GCA_010110895.2 Picea sitchensis | reverse complement strand
GTGAAGGTAAATTGATGCAACATACATTAGTGTGAACTAATTCTAATAGGTTTTGTGCTTTCCACACTGTACTAGAGTCTAATTGTTTCTAATGATGCTTCTCAAGTACACAACCCTTAGAGACTCCTTCAGGAGTAAACACCTTGGGAAAACTAGCAACCATTTTCTGAGTTTCCAATGCCTATAGACTTCAGAAATTCAGATGTTCGGGTTGCTCATGCCAGATTTGACTTCTCTCATCAATGTGAGCAACAAGTGTAGTCAGTGCGGGTTCAGGTCGATTCGAGTCATGAAACGTGTACTTGTACAAACTATCTGTCGGGTCGAGAATCCTGCCAATGACAATTGACTTACCTTTCTTCAAATCACGAACATAGAACTGACCTGGCCAAAATTCCACAATCTTACTTTCCTATGTCAATTGAGCAACAAACAACAGATTGG
Organism: Picea sitchensis; assembly: GCA_010110895.2. Classification (NCBI taxonomy): domain Eukaryota; kingdom Viridiplantae; phylum Streptophyta; class Pinopsida; order Pinales; family Pinaceae; genus Picea; species Picea sitchensis. The sequence continues at coordinate 47,712 of SNQJ01S0066312.1, read as the reverse complement.
CATTAATATTTGCCACGTGATATGTGTCAACAACATTCCCATGTCGACAAGCAACATGACCCTGACTAGCAACATCCAAAGAAAATTCATCAGCAACATAGATTTTATTCTCTTCAACTTTATTCAGTCTCGTGAATGAAGAGGCATATTTAGCCATGTGATGGGTGCACCTAGAGTCGACTACCCATTTGTTCCATGTAGAATGAGACAAAAAGGCCTAAGAAGTTCGAATTGGAAGGTCAAATTATTAGCGGGTCGACAAACAACAAACACGTCTCCTTCAAGGAATTTAACCTTCTCCTCTAAGTTGTCTCACTTCTTATAGCGGTTTTTCTCCACATGTCCAGTCTTTCCACAGTACTGACATTTCTTCTTCTTTCGACTTCATTGTTGTTTTCTCTAGGGTCCTTGGTCATGATATGCAGGTTTCTGTGCAGAGGCATCAAACTGCAGTCTATTCTTGGAATCCATTTTTCCCTTTCCCTTAAGCAAGTGGGCCTGGTGTTTACCACCAAGCTTACCTTCTCCAAGCAATCTATGTTGATCAATAATAAAAGACCACAAAAAACTTCAAAAGGTATAATCCTTACCATATTTCCAGTTGGTGCATAAAGTTGACACAAACACGTCAAACGGTGTTCTCAAGTTCATCAGTACTAGCTCGATGAGTTTTCCATCCTTCTTCCGATAGTTCTTTCCACATTCGCCCAATTTCAAATGGAGTTCCTTGACATGCGCCAGATAGTCCTCCATTCTTTCAAAAGAATGAGGATCGAGATAGATAAACTCTTTCTCCAATTGCATGATGCAACTCTCGTCAACTTGGTCAAACAAGGTTTTCATCTTCTTCTAGACTTGATGAGGATAATCAATTCTACTAAGGTGAAAACGAATCTCCCGTAAGATGTAGGTTGTAATGACGCCTACTGCCTCATCCTTCTTTCCATCAACAACGAACTTTGCCTAGTCATCTGTTGGATTTGGGATCACAACCTTCATGTATTTCCACAGTCCGTTTCTCTTCAACGGGGCCATATCTGGTGCTCATACTGCATAATTTGATCTGTTTAGAACAAGAAGATCGATCTTCGAATCCATCTTTGACATCTAGATAAACTGGTCTGTTTCAACAAGTTCCAGGCAACAAACCACCGACCCAGAGTCAATGACACGACATATCTGACTCAATAAGGTTTGTAAATAACAGGTCGAGGTTTAGACCATCGACTCTGATACCATGTTGGGGAATAGGGTCGAACACGATACAAAGGACACGTTTTTGTAGATAATCAAAGAGGAACAAAAATTTTGAAGATATAGGTGGTGTCTAAAGACACCATTACAACACTTAAGCAAAACACACTGTGATTAGAACATCACAGTGCATGTTGCACATCTTGATCTGCATGATCTATTGCACAATCTTCGTTGATCAGTTTTTTTTATAATGACCCAAGGGGTCTCCTTTTATGGTCTCAATATCTTACCAACTTCCATAGAATCCGAAAGATCTTGTCCACATGTAGTCGTCAATTGTTAAAGTGAGATCTCAATTTTTCCATATACCTTGTACCAGGAGCAGTACCAACATCTAAAGTACCTTAGGAAATGAGTACACCAAAGTTGGTAGAATTAAAGGTGCAACTAAAAGAAACATTAGATAAAGGGTATATTGGGTCGAGTGTGCCCCCGTGGGGATCATTAGTGTTGTTTGTAAAGAAAAATTATGGTACCTTGCAGTTGTGTATTGATTGTTGACAATTGAACAACATGACCATCAAGAAAATGTACCCATACCCAGGATGGATGATATTTTTTATCAGCTCAAAGGAGCTACAGTCTTTTCTAAAATAGACTTGAGATATGGATATCACCAAGTTAGGATTAAGGATGAAGACATCAACAATAAATATTTTAGAACGAGGTATGGACATTATGAATTTGTTGTGGTGCCTTTTGGACTTACCAATTCACCAGCCACCTTTATGTGTTTAATGAACAACATTCTTAGCAAGTATTTGGACAATTTCATCCTTGTGTTCATAGATGATATCCTACTAGTATATTCCAAGACCAAGGAAGAGAACACATATTATCTTAGGTTGGTGCTATAGGTGCTAAGAGATAACCAACTATACACCAAATATAGAAAATGTGACTTCTTCCAAAGGTAGATTTGGTATTTGGGTCACACAATTTCAAAAGAGGGAGTGGTTGTAGATCTCGAAAAGATTAAGGAAATCGATCTCAAAAAGATTAAGGAAATCATGGATTGGCCATCCCCTCGAAATCTATCTGAGGTAAGGTCATTCATGGGATTAACTAGATATTGCAAGAGTTTTTTCAAGGGATTTTCTAGGATTGGTCATTCCATTACCTCATTGCATAGAAAATGTATTAAGTTTGTATGGTCAACTAAGTGTGAGACCAACTTTCAGTAGCTAAAACACCTCTTGACCAATGCCCATGTCTTAAAAATCGCAGACACTAAGAAAAATTCTTAGTCTGTACTGAGGCTTGCAAGGAAGGACTTGGTGGAGTCCTTATGCAAGAGGGACATGTGATTTTCTACGAATCAAGGAAATTAAATGGGCATGAGAAATGATGTTACTCATGAGTTGGAGCTTGCAGCCATTGTGCACATGCTAAAGATGTGGAGACACTACTTGCTTGGAAGGAGATTTGTCTTGATGATAGATCAATGTGGATTGAAGTACCTATTTCATTAGCCATGATTGAATTCCAGACAGGCATGTGGATGGAACTGATTAGTGAGTTTTATTTTGAGATCAAACATATAAAAGGAAAATAAAATTGAGTGGCATATATACTTAGTTGAAGTGTGCAGACAATGCCTCTAGCAGCAACCAACATGTGTGAATCTGACATCAAACAAAGAATCATAATTCTCTTGCAAAGTGATGAGCATTTCAATCTGGTAAAAGGGAATTTGCAGCAAGAACCAAACATGAAAAAGTATGAGGAATATCAGTGCACACTAGATGAGTTGTTACAGTATAACAATAGGATGTATATACCTGATTCAGTAGAGTTGAAGCACCTCATAATGGATGAATTTCATAGGAGACCTTATGTGGGGCATCCTGATTATCAAAAAAAGATAACAATAGTAAGACAACTATATTATTGGCCAAGAATGAAAAAGAACATTGCATAATATATTGCAAAGTTCCTAGAGTGTCAACGGGTCAAAGTTAAACACAAGCACCCAACAAGATTGTTGCAACCATTACAAATAATAGAATAGAAGTGGGAGACCATCTCCACGTACTTCATCACAGGATTGCCAAGAACAACTAGGCAGTACGATGCAATCATGGTAGTGGTGGATAAGTTGAACAAGATAACTCATTTTATTCTAATTAACTCCACTTTTAAAGTTATAAATGCTGTCGATGTTTTTGTAAAAGAATTTTTTAGTTGCATCGTATGCCCAACACCATTATTTCATATCGAGATGAAAAATTCACATTGAATTTATGGAAAGGCTTATTTTCGGGATTTGGAATGCAACTAACATTCAACACATCCTACCATCCTCAAACACATGGACAAACCAAGAGGGTAAATAGAGTCTTGGAAGAGGATGCATATCATGCATAAGCCCAAGCAATGGGAAGAATATCTACCTCTGGTAGAGTTTTCCTACAACAATGGTTATCAAGAATCATTGAAGATGAGCCCATTTGAGGCTCTATACGATAGAAAGTGTAGAGTTCCAATTAGTTGGGATAATATAGTAGATATGATCACGCTTGGACCAAACCTATTAAGAGAAATGGAACATGAAGTGATCACAATAAAGAACCTGAAAGTGGCCCACAACAAACATAAAATCTATTCAGATAGAAAAAAGAATTCACAAGGAGTTCAAGGTGGGAGATCATGTGTATATCAGGGTGAAATCCAAAAGAAGCTCCCTAGGAATGGGAACTTGTGCCAACCTAGCGCCTAGCTATTGTGCACCATTTTAAGTCCTAGAAAGAGTGGGATCGGTGACATACAAACTTGCTCTACGAACTACGATTAAAGCTCACAATGTGTTTTGTGTATCCTTATTAAAGAAGTATATTCATGATTCTAATCACATTATTGATTGGAGTGTGATACAAGTGGAACCGAAGGGAGAATTCTATCCCGAGCCTTCTATTTTTAATTGGCGTATATGGTCTTAAAAACACCGAGGATGATGTTTCCTTAAGGGGGAAGGAAATATAACACCCTATTTTCCCAAAGTCTGTAATTATGCAGAAGAATTTGTTACCCCCCTCATGCTAGGGGTAACTAAGGAGATGATGTCTTAAGGCCCATAGGTTGAAGACATGGAGTGCCGAGAGCTATATGAGCAAACACAACCCCTCCTCTCACCCCACATCTCCATTTGATCGACAACAACAACGTCCTCTACACCAGCTTGGCCCATAGAGGACAACATGTCTTCCTTCATGAGGTAACACATTTGGTCTTGTGGTAAGTGTCATTTTAATAATTGAAGCATTTGAACTTGTTGCAAAGGGTCATTTCTTGATTATGAAAACATTTTCTTGGAAATTGTGTCTTTTGCCTCATTTCACGTTGGTGGTTGACATGTTTTCCTAGTAAGTGGGTCACCCTCGGGAAAATGGTTGCTACTAGGGGATATCCTTGAAGGGTCATCATACCATTCCCACACATACTTATCATTTTCCACACTTCTTCCCTTTCGTTTCCTCACCTTTTGAGGTTTTGGGTTTATTGACCCCAAGAAGGGATTGTACCTCATTTCATGGGAAGAAGGGGCTAAAGGCCCAGAGCTGTTGTAGCTGGCAAAAGATAAAAGCCATAAATTATCCTCTAGATGCTCGCCCTAAGGTCCTGAGAGAAATGAAACACTTCTCCACAAAAAATTCAAGGGACCTTTTAAAAAAGGAAACACATAATTAATAAATGTCCCCACTTGTTAAGGGAATGCATTTGCGGTTTCTTTTACTTTCCTTGCATATGGCACTCAATGTGCTCCTAGATCCAAGTGGAATTGCAATGTTCCTTACTTTCCATTGCACATAACAATCAATGATTTGGATCATAATCAATTAATGGCAATAAAGGGCTTGGAAAAATGTTGCATTGCAAACGGGGATGCCTCACACCCTCCACAAAGGCACCCATAAATGAGACAATATAAACCCTTGTATGTCAAGAAACCCCATGCCCAAAATTCATATCCCCATCCACCTCATACTCTTTTACATGACTTAGAGAGGGTCATCTTGGGAAACACTCCTTGCCTTGGTCATTGATCTACCCAATAGGGCACCATGACAACCCTCCCATACTTAGCTTTGGCAAGTTGTATAAGGTCTTTGAGAATTTGTTTAATTTGAAAAAGAGGGATTTAATGCACATGTTTGGGTGGTTATTTTATTAAATGTGTCTTACTTGGCACGATACATGTGACTTGTGGACCCTTGGAGGGCATACTTGTTTGTCTTTGCAAGGTCTTGCTAGGTGTAAACTATTCCTTGGAGGATTGTGCCATTCTGACCTTCATGGGGGGTTGAAAACCCCAATGATGGATGTCATGCCCCACAAGATGGGCAGAGGACCCCAGATCCATTGCACACTTGAGATGATGGACATTGCCTTTAGAGTAACTTGGACAACTTGTTTGTCTTTGTAGGGTCTTGCCAGGTGTAAACTATTCCTTGGAGGATTGTGCCATTTTGACCTTCATGGGGGGTTGAAAACCCCAATGATGGATGCCATGCCCCACAAGATGGGCAGAGGACCCAGATCCATTGCACACCTGAGATGATGGAAATTGCCTTTGGAGGAACTTGGACAACTCTAGGTGATGACATCATATCCCCTTGCACTTGGACATATGCCTTTGGAGGCCCAAGACGTCACCTTCCAAGTCTCGACATCATGAGGAGGTTTGGAGGAACTTGGACAACACTAGGTGATGACATCATATCCCCTTGCACTTGGACGTTGGCCTTTGGAGGCCCAAGACGTCACCTTCCAAGTCTTGACATCATGAGGAGGCTAGGGTTTTGATGGGCTTGATGTTGATGTTATGGTAGTTGCAGGAGGTATTAACCTCTACATGTAACCTTTGACGAGACTAGAATATTTCAGGAAGCAAGAGAAACCCTAAATAGTTGGTTAATAACCCTAGAAGACAAATCAACTCAAGAGAGTAATTTATATTAAATTACTATCCTCCAAAAAAAGAAGTCAGCCCAATTAGGTCACTTGGAGGATTGTAAATAGAGGGCGCTTGAGCTCATTTGCACTCACTCACTCTCACAACTGTGTAAGGACTAGTGGTGTGCACCAATGGAGGAGAGTTGCAACTGTTGTAGTGGTGACTTGGTCTTTGGTTATGGTTTGGACTTTTTGCTTGGTACGCTAGCTTTGGAGAGAGGTGTGCTATCTTGGTTGGCTATCTATTCTAGTGTTTGCTTCGAGAATTATTCTCGCTGTCAAGGTTAAGGTGCTCGGGGGTGGCCTTTGTGCCTATGGTTGGATGACAATATTGAGATATTGCCTATGGTGAAACGAGCACACCTATTATTTTAACAGGCTATGGGCCTACACTATCTTTGGACAGTCTAACCACTGAAAGGTATATTGGGAGGTTATTTGCTCGTTGTAGTTGCAGTTGTAGTTAGAATTTTGTTGCAACAACGAAACCCTAACCCTCTTGTTGAGACACCTTAAGTGAAGCACTTGACCTGATTCCTCGATAGCCTAGTGTGCCCTAGCCTAGCGCACTACTTGGTACTCTTAGCTCTTAGCAAGCCAAGGCATCAAGTTTGAGTTTTTGGTCAAAGTCAAAGGTTGACCAAGTCAAAGTCCAAGTCAACACAACCATGACTTACTCTATGAAGTCAGAAAACAAGTTAGAAGGGGCTTTAAACTTCAGATCATGGAAGACAAGGATTGACCTTATCCTTGCTAAGAATAAAGTCCTAGATATCATGAAAGACAATGTTGGTGCAATTATATGTTTAATAAATTGCAATCATTTAATATGTCAATCCAGTTTCGTAATCAATAGAGTTGATGTATTGTATGTACCGATAACAAGTAATTGTCTATGTCTGTTGAGTATAGTCTATGTAAGAAAACTACTTATGAAACTAAACACTTTGTTTCACACCTTTCAAATAACACTCCACACATACAATTCAAAATCCAGAAAGCAAAATTGATCAACAAATGTATAACTCAAAATTCTTGTTCAGGGGATAGATCTTGCTCATTGTTGGCTCATGAAAAATAGAGATGGGCTATGATTCTATCTCCTGTAACAACCACACAATCACTCATTAACATTCTGGAAACTTAACTGAGCTAAAAGAACTACCAGGCAGAGTATAAATGTTGGATCAGGTTGTCGTTGATGCCAATGGTTTGAATTATTGATGTCAATCCAAAGGTTTGATTGATTTATTGAAGACTGAAGCAGGTTCCAGATCTGCACTCTATGGGCTCAGATCTGTCACTGAGACTCTGGTATGGTTAGATTATTATCTTGATGGATACTATTGCTTGTTGTGTTATGAATGCTTAGGGAATTCTTGGTATGGCTGTTGTGATATGGTTCATGTTGGTTGATGGAGTGAGCAGTACTCTTGTGAATCAGTGGTGATATGATTGCTATGGTATACTAGTTGCTTATGCATGATTGAGTTGTCATTCATATTGTTTGGTTGTGGAGCATGAGTAGGCTATTGGATAGCTTGGGTCTATTGTGACTGGTTATGGGTCAGTTTGGACAGTGAAAAATAGAAGAGAAAGTGATTGCAGGCTGCAGAGGATTTGAGTTCATAATGAAGAGAAAAACCCTAAGAATCTTAGATGGTATACGCAGGTTGTAATACTGCTTGGGCACGTATACACGCGGGATGTACTACTGGTAGGGCGCGTAAACACGCATGCTGCACTACCAACAGGTCGCGTACTTGTGACAGATTGATATCTRTGGAGGATTGTTGCCTCATCTCAATTGGTGCTGAGAGTGTAAGACGAGTCTTGCATTATAGAGTTGGTGCTCTTGTAGAGTTGTACTCTATTTAGTTGTTGTTGATAAACCCCAATGATTGTAGTCCGTAATAAAATGAAAAATTGTACATACATCTTGTGTTCTTTGTGTTCCTTGTGGTGATGATATATTGTTGATATATGTTCACATCTAACTGGTTATAAATGACAGCAATGAGTATTGTGTTAATGGTGCTCGCTACTAATGAGTTTTGTGTAAGAAGGAAGACTTGGTAAAAAGAGCCTCACACTCATTCACCCCCCCACTAAGTGTGGTAGGTGTGTCCAACAATTGGTATCAGAGAGGGCCTTCACTATAAGCCTTAACAAGCTTGGAGGAGATCCATGGACACACAAATGGATGATGAAGTTCCAATCCTTGATGAAGAAAACTATTCTAATTGGAGAGTATAAATGAGAGTGCATTTGAAGGAAATGGGAATAGGAATTTGGAAGACAGCCATTGGTGGATCAATTTCATTGAAGAACAATTCAAAGTATGTAGCTAAAAGGGAAGGAAAGAAGAATGATGCATTAGCTCTCAAGACTATTCTCAGTGGACTTTCAAGCCCTATCAAAGAGAGCATGGGACAATGCACTTCTGCCAAGGATCTATGGCTAAAGCTAGAGGAGACATATCAAAGCAAGAACGAGAAGGAAGATATTGAAGACCACTCCATCAAGATCATCAAAGATCTTGAAGACATTTTAAATAAAAGCAAAGAATCAATTGATGATATTGGCAAAAAGGAAGATCTCGAAGGTATTTCAAATGAAGGTAAAAAATCCCCAAAGACTCTTGATTGCAATGAATCAAAATGTGATGATGTTGAATTTTTCTCTACAAGTGAAGAAGAAAATCTATAAATAGTTTGTGTAGAGATTGATGGTAGTTATCTGGTGGAAAGAATAGAAGAAGATCTATTAGAACTTCAAAAGGAAGTTGAAGAGAGTTTGTATAAATATAGCAATGATCATTATTATATAGACTATAACTATCTTTCAGATAACACTAAGAAGTTTCTTAAGAAGAGTCAAAAACGCATCTTGAAGTTAAAGGGAATGCTAAAAAAACAAGAAGAGAGCAATAAGACTCAATTAGAAGAAAAGGAAGAAGAGATCACAAGACTAAGGAATGAAAAAAAAGATAAGAAGGTAGATGATGAGATTAGTAAATGTTTTGAAACTATTGTTCATCTCAAGACCCAAATTGAAGAAGCCAGAAGGGTAGAGGAACTATTGAAGGATCAAATAAATGAAAAGGAAGAGACAAGTCATAAGTTAGAAGATGAAGTTGTTGACCTTAGAAAGAAGGTAGAGAAGTCAAACAAATTCTTGAATAGCTCACAAAGATTGAATGAGATCTTGGAAAGTCAAAGATCACCATATGATAAGTCAGGTCTTGGATACAAAGGAGAAGTTGCACATGCTGAAGAAAGCACCTCAAAGAAGAATGAAGTAAGTCCATCAAATGATGAAGACAATGTTGCAAAACAACCATCTACACAAGGCAAAGAAAATTTCAAAAGAACAAAGCAAGGAAGACATCAAGAAGTTATCTTTGGGACACCAAAGCAAAGATATGAAAGTATTTTTCATGGGCATTGTTATTCATGTAATGAATATGGTCACAAAGCTTTTGAATGTGGATCTTATGAAAGGAGATATAATGGAAGATTTTATAACACCATGAAGTGTTGGAGATGTGATCAAGTAGGACATATTGTTATTCACTGTAATTCCATGAGATGCTACAGCTGTAGTGGATTTGGCCACAAATCCCAGAATTGTTGGAACACAAGAAGAAAGTCCATGATGAGGACTTCATATAGCATGACTAGAAGAAGGAATGAAGTAAGGAAGGGAGACATCTTTGAAAAGATAGATGCTCAGAGCTCAAGTTCTGAGAAGCAGGGGCACCTTCAGAAGTGGGTGAAGAAGATTGAGCAGCCAGAGAAAAATGTAAGCCTTAAAGGAAGCTCTAGTAAGTCATCTACTAAAGCATACGTGGGTGACAGTGGTATCAGTCGCGTACATACGCAGGCTGACCTTGAATAGATCGCGTACATACGCAAGCTGTGGTGCAACAAGTCACGTATATGTGGTAAAGCCTAGGAAAAAGGGCTATGCACAGGGGTTGCATCTTGATGTGATGGTATAACTCTGTGATGCAGGGTCTGACATAGTTTATTGCAGGTTCTGACATTGTTTGCTGCAAGTTTTCATGATTACATATTGGATTATGTAAGGTGATGATATAAAATGAATGGCCATCTTGGATGCATGGCACTAACCTATGAGCATGGATTGATGCATTTTCTGTTGAAGAACAATGTTGGTTATAACAGTGAAGTTATGGCACCTTGGTTATGTGATATATCTTGATGATGCTAGCTAAGAGATGTCATTGATCTATTAAGGCACACTACTAGTACATGTATTATTGGATGCTTGACACTTGTTGTAGGAAATGAAGGATTGAGGCCGATCTGTTGGTTACATGGCTGGTACATATATTGAAGTTTCATTGATATATCTTATAATGTATTATTGGAAGCTTACTTGTTGGAAAACTTGATGCATGCATTTGGCATATGGATGGGCTACATATTGGGACATGTGGTTGGTGAGATGATGAGGACTCATCATGTTGTGGTATTGATGCATGGTTGATATACTTGCTTGGTACAAGTAGTGATACATATTGATGTACATATTTATGTCTGGATGATGAGTACGTGGCTAAAATTACATCATTGGTTGGCATATTGGTAGATGTACATGTTGGCATATTGATAGAGGCATATGGTTGATACATTCCATGGATAATATCTTTTGACACATTGTATGATGTACATGATTGATGCACATGGGTATTGTGCATGATGAGCACACATTTTGGTGCAGGATGTACTTGGTCGATACTTTGCTCATGATTCTCTATTTCATTGTTGACATATCATTTGCTTCATGATGTTTGGTATTACATGAGTTTGATGCATGAACAGGTCTAAGGATTGTCATATGGTAGCATATTGTTCATCTTGCAGAGGAGATAGGGGGAGACATACCCATAGGGGCAGTCATTCTTCTTCCCATGATTCTAGGAGGAGATATTTATCAGATGCATACCTAGAAAAGAGCCCTATATTTGAAGAAAGAGCACAGAAGCATAACTCCAGGGGAAGCAATGGTCACAGAGGGAGTATGAACGGTGCATCTTCAACATTACATCATAATGATATCCCTTTTTCAAAAGGGGAGAGATTATTCAGAGGAAGATCAAAAGCATTAAGACAGGGGGAGAAGCCCCAAGGAGAGTTCAAGCAGGGGGAGCAGCCCCAAAGAGGGAATGGCCCTTTGCCATTGATGTCAAAGGGGGAGAGATGATCCATTGATGTGATTGACGATTATTGGTGGGGAGAGATAGTCACATTGACTATTGATGTAGAGCATGCCTTATCTACATTTTGACATCAATAATTGGTAATTGGTGTTGACATCAATGTTGGTATTGCCATCAATGCCAAAGGAGGAGATTGTTGGATTAGGTTGTCATTGATGCCAATGGTTTGATTGATTGATGCCAATCCAAAGGTTTGATTGATTGATGTCATTAATTGATGTCAAGTGATTGATTGTTTGATTAATGTCAAAGGATGATTGAATGATGTCAAAGGTCAAAGGTTCGATCTTAGTATATTGATGAAGATGGATCAATGAGATATCATTGATACATGATGCATAGATGGAGATGGATCAATGAGTTATCATTGATACATGATGCATAATTGAATAAAAGATGAATCATTATATGAAGTATATGATGCAGTGGTGGATTGACGCAAAGATGAATCATTATAGTCTTATCATGGTTGATAAAGTGTACAAATGGATGAACTCCAAGAGGACCCATGCTTGTATGTGGAATAATGGCATGAAGATTAGTGTATTTGTTGGTCAAACTATCCTAGATGGATAGTGCTTCTCATGCCATTTTCAGTGGTATGTGGAACGTCACATAACTCCTCATGGTTTGAGAGTTATGGCCTTACGAAGTTGAAGGACCCCTATATGTTGGCTTGAAACCCCCAAGGTCAAAGAAGTCAAATTGTTTGTAAAGAAGAAATCATTATTTTAATGATAAAGTAAAGTGACAAAGTCAAGAAGATTATTTAAATGATTAAGTGAGGTGACAAAACCAAGAAGAAATATTCAAATGATAAAGTATTGGAAAACTTTCTAATTATGGAAAGTGGTTAACCCTAAAATGAGGAAAATAGGTTAAGTGACCTAGAAATGGTTTAAGTAACCTAGAGGATGCAAGTATAAATAAGATAGCAAGGGTCTCTTGCTAATATTATCTTTTTTGAGTATCTTTTGGAGAGCTTCTTGTGAGAATACATTTTGGGAGTATCTCTTGTGTATCTTTTGTGTGTATCTCTTGAGCATGATTGAAGATCTATTCTGAGAGAGAGAGCGGGAGGAGGATCTCATGGACACATCAAAGTTTCGGCAATGTCAGAGATCTTGACGACAAAAGTCTTGGAGCTTCAGAAACCCTAGTTTATGAGGTATACACATGTTGTGATGGGCCAGGGCGCATACATACGTGGGTTGTATGAGGACATAGCACATACAGTGGATAAAATCATGGAAATTTGTGTTTAAGTTGATGACTGGCTATTGAAGACTGAAGCAGGTTCCAGATCTACACTCTATGGGCTCAGATCTGTCACTGAGACTCTGGTATGGTTACATTATTGTCTTGATGGATACTATTGCTTCTTGTGTTATGAATGCTTAGGGCATTCTTGGTATGGCTACTGTGATATGTTTCATGTTGGTTGATGGAGTGAACAGTACTCTTATGAATCAGTGGTGATATGATTGCTATGGTATACTAGTTGCTTATGCATGAGTGAGTTGTCATTCATATTGTTTGGTTGTGGAACATGAGTAGGCTATTGGAAAGCTTGGGTGTATTGTGACTAGCTATGGGTCAGTTTGGACAATGAAAAATAGAAGAGAGTGATTGCAGGTTGCAGAGGATCTGAGTTCATAATGAACAGAAAAACCCTAAGAAGCTCAGATGGGATATGCAGGTTGTAGTACTGCTTGGGCACGTATACACGTGGGTTGTACTACTAGTAGGACGCGTGCAACACTACCGACAGGTCATGTACCTGTGACAGATTGATATCTGTGGAGGATTGTTGCCTCATCTCAGTTGGTGCTGAGAGTGTAAGCTGAGTCTTGCATTATAGAGCTGGTGCTCTTGTAGAGTTGTACTTTATTCAGTTGTTGCTGATAAACCCCCAGGATTGTAGTCCGTAATAAAATGAAAAGTTGTACATACATCTTGTGTTCTTTGTGTTCCTTGGGGTGATAACTTGTTGATGATATATTGCTGATATATGTTCACATCTAACTGGTTATAAATGATAGCAATGAGTAATGTGTTAATGGTGCTCACTACTAATGAGTTTTGTGTAAGAGGGAAGTTTTGGTAAAAAGAACCCCACACTCATTCACAATAAGTGTGGTAGGTGTGTCCAACAATAAGCACTCCATTGTAAGCGCATGTATGTGAGAGATGGAGGTCTTAATTGTACATGTATATGTAAAGTGAAACATGATTAATTCTAGGAAAGAAAGTTGAGTATGGTAGGATGCTCCATTACAGGTTCATGTACAGTGAAAGGTAGAGATCCAAACCTTTCTTAGATATGCAGAATGGAAACAACACTATAGCATTTGTCTAGCAGAACGTTAAAGCACTTAAAGTCAATAATTGTCCTCGCACACTCACACAAAGATGTCAAACCATTACACAGAGATCTCATATACACAACTCTCTCTTATTCAAAATTACCATACATCCAAAAGGTCTGCTACCAAATGCATCATTGAAACATATCAGAGAAGGAATTAAATGTTGTAATCAAATTATGAAAATACTTTGTTCACACATACACAGGAAATCAGAATCACATTCACAATTAATTACAAAGAAATGTACCTTAGTTGGGTCAATGGGCCCTTGTCGTACCAACAAGGTAGTTCTTAAGATAACTTACAGTAGAGAAGGTGTAAACACAAACATATAATCTATAACAAAAGTTATATCATTGCTTCATAAAAATGGAGATACAATTCACAGTTGTTCCAAAGAAAAACTTACATCATAACTGTGCTTTACTTTATTTTTCTCTATCTCCTATCATCTACGAGGCTCTCTCTTTTAAAGAGAAGCAACCATTACAACCCAAGTCTAAAGATAACATCAAATGTTTGTATAATTATTACAATTGCATGATATATCGATTCTTAGGGAAACGATTTCATCCTCATGACACGAAGTGCATGAGTGATGAAATGTATCGTGTCTTTCAATGAACAGAGAATGTTTGAACCAACAGAATACCTTGAACTCATCGAGAACAATCTCTTTCCAACAACCAAGCCTGGGAATTCAGAACAAGTACCGAACGCACACAACTGCATAATCTTGGTACCGGATGGGCGTAACAAACAATACCGGACACACACAGGCATACATGTTAGTACTGGATGAGCGTAACAATCAGTACCAGACGCGCACATGCATACAAGTTGGTACCGGACGAGCGTAACAAACAGGTACTAGACGACCTCAACAACGAGTACCGGACGACCTCATCAACGAGTTACGGACAATCCCAACAATGAGTACCCAATGATCCCAACAACGAGTACCGAACGATCTCAACAACAACAACTATTAGCATGAAGTTTGCTTGAACCATCCAAAGTAATTAGAAAGTTCTTTGAACATCAAATATTCAGTCCTAATTATTAATAAATCACTAGAAATTATGATTAAACATCAGTTACCTCATGGGTACACAAGAATTACTTAAAGGCATGTTTGATGAAGAAACTAGGCAGAAGGTGCATTGGTATTAGGCAAATTTGGTTAGGATATGGGAAAGATAAGGCAATTGGAGGTGACAAAAAGGAGGCTCAACATTTCCCCCATGCCTAAGTCATTGCATGTCCTCATGCAAAACTGTTGAATCAGTCTTCAAAATTTCAAAACTGGTGTCAATCCTCTACTTTTCTTGAACACTAGCTGCCTGGTTTTAAGATATCCATCCCTGAAGCCTCATCCTTGAGCTCCCTCTTAATGACTCATGTATATTGTACTAGTCACAAAACTTTATTCAACTTGGCAGAGACTTCACCATGCTCTTCCTGTAGTTTGTAGTTATTCTCCTCTAACTGTGTGTTCTCTTTCTTGATATGCCTATCCAACACTTTATACTCCTTTATTTCTTGCTTCAACCCTGCATTACGTTTTGTAAGGTTTTTAACTTTCATTTTCAACTGATGTTTGGTCAGAGAGTTGACTAGTTCTTGAACTGCTTTCTCTGTTATCCCTTCCCTTGCTTCAACTTCTCTCCTCAAGTCCTTTAGTGTTTCTGTCACTAATTCATCTGCTTCACTAATAATCACTACATACATTTCGTTTTGCTCTAGTGAAGTTGGGATGTCCACCAGATCTTTTGCAAAAGAAGGGACATGAAGAATTGGCACCTGCTTACCCATACTCTGAGTGGTTCTTTGTCCTGGACCTGGGACTTCCTTGAGTGTGCTCATAGGAACACACATTTCTTCTTTAAACAATCTCCTCCTCTTCGTTTTAGGCTTAGAACTGGGTATTGGACTTTGCTTGTTCCGTGCCTTCTTCACTTTTCCTCTAGAGGGCTTAGGTGGAGAGATTGGTATTTGTTCTATTTTTGTACTCCTTGTCTTTCTATCAGAGGGCTTGGATGTAGGGGTTGGAACTTGCTCCTCTGGTGTACTCATGGTCTTCTTACTAGAGGGCTTGGATGTAGAGATTGAAACGTGTTCCTCTGGTGTACTCGCGGTTTTCCTGCTAGAGGGCTTGGATGTAGGGACTAGAACTTGTTCCTTTGGTGTACTCCTGGTCTTCTTGATAGAGGATTGTGCTAGAGTACTACCTTCATTGTCTCTACATTTCTTCTTGTGTTTGACTCTCAATTCAGGAGTCTTTTTTGCTTCTCCACCTTTTTCTTTAGGCATTTCAACAATCACTTCTGGAGTATCCTCTGCAATTTCCCAACCCTGTTCCTAAGGTATTTCAAGAACTCCTTCTGGAATACTTTTTGTAATTCCCCCAGCCTGCTCATGAGACACTTCAACAATTACCTCAGGGATAGTGTTTGCAACTTTCCCATCCTCATTTCCAAACCTTTCTTTCTTCCTCCTTTTCGTATTGATTTGAGTTTTACTTTTCATGGGCAAGTCTAGTTGAATGTTCTTGATATTGGATGATTGTGCCACCAGAGGTGTAGGTTGTTCTTCTAAAATTGTTGTCTTCTCTTTATTCAATTTACTTACAGATTGTGGTGAGCTAGGGCCAACAAGATCCATTGTTTTAATAAATTTATGTCCTTTCTTTCTATTATCTCCCTTCTTTCTATCTGATCCTTTACTACGTTACCCTGTTAGACTCCCTTCTACATATTTAGAAGTATTGTGAGAAAAGTTTTATGTTAGGAATTTCTTCAAACTAAAGTCTTGTTTTCTTAATTCATGGACAACCAAGAGTTTCATCAGCCCATGGTGATAAAGATTGGTTTTGGGTTTCTTGGATGCAGACTTAACACCCCTCACCATCGTGTTCAGACTCATCCACGGGAAATGAGGAAAGTCTATGCATGGGCCTCCTTCAAAATGCAATAAAAGCCTTAAATGATAAAGAAAGGTTATTGCATACCTCCCTTCACAAGTTAAAAATTTCTACAAGCAGACAAGCATTGTGCAATATTTCTCTTTGATCCAACCTCTAGAGATACCTTTCATCCAATCTGGGTCCAGGTGCTCGGGTTTCAAGAATTTTTGATAGATGCCTCTGTCCACAATGATGCCTTTGAAATACTTCTCTCCAGTGGAAGGTAACTCGATCGCCTCAGCTATGGTAGCTTCAGTAATTGTTAGCTTCAGATCCCCCAACTGGACACTCTCCCCATCATAACTTTGGACGAAGGCACAAGATACCCCATCATGATGTCCTATAAATTTTTCCAAGAAGGGAACCCAACTAGCTTTTTCAAATTTTTCTTTGCAAGCTTGATACTCCTTCGTCTCTCTGTACATATGAAACACTGGTTCGTGCCTGTCAACCCCCATGTCGGCTTACAAAAACGAGTTTTTAAAACAAATATAGGCAACGAAACTTAGGCGGGGGTTTGGTACTGGACGTAACACTTACGAGAACAGGGTGATGAAGGCAGAGTAACGGGATAGTAGGAGCAGATCGAGTGGTGTATAACAAAGAAAATGGTTAATTAATGCTCACCTTATAGGTTTAAATTCTAGGGTTTTGACCAAAATCCTTTTAGATCTCTTGCTAAAGGTTCCTAGAAGAAATAGACAACCTCTTAGGGTTTGTAGTGGACTACCCTAAATTGTTCTTCTAGAATGTTGACACCTGGGGTTTGTAGTGGACTACCCTAGGGTTCAATTTTTAGGGTTCATTAGCCATAAGTAGCCCAACGTCTAGGGTTTCTCTTGCATTCTTACTTTAGATTTCTCTTTAACATTATATATTGCATCCGTGTTGTAGTTTTCAGCCACTAGGGCATCATGTCTTGCACATTTAAAGTAGTTTCATGCTCTTTTATGTTTTAGCAAATCATTGGTTATCAATGTGTTAGTTTAGGCTTGCATTTAGTATCTCTTTCATTACATCTTTGCTAGTTTTAGGACCGCTATATTAATGTTGTCATAACTTGTTATTTGCTGAAGTGAATATATTTATTTCAAGTTCTATTACAACCATTGCTCTTTCTTTGATAGTTAGTGTTTCGGGGCATTTATTTGATTCATTTATTGTGGTAGATATCTTTCATTGTCTTAGAAACACCCCTCACACACACACCTTGAAATTGCCTTATTTAAACCACCTTGTCTTCACCTTGAACCTTGATCTAGTTGGTGGTATAATTGAGTAACCAAGATAGGGGGCCGTAGACTTGATTTGTTCTTGATATAGGATCTTTTGAGGCTGCTAGGGAAGCCATCCTTGTGTTCGATCTTAATCCTTCACTAAAACAAGGGAAGTAATTGCTAAGTGGACAGTGGCAGCTATTTTCATATGTTACACTTGTCTTGCATCTTGTGAAGGCTTTGCACAAGTGCCATATATTGTGATAACGGTACAAACACAAGGTAAAGCATGCAATAAAATTTTGACTTTCATAATTGACACTACTAGCAGTCACAACTTCATATTTCTGCATGCATTATCCAAGTGCAAGTTTAGTCGCTATGAGCTCTAGAATCCATGGAAGGTTCGAATGACCAATGGAAATATCAAGGTTCTTCTTAGAGCAATGGAATATTACAAGGTTGATTTTTTGTATGGATCAACGAGGTCACTTTTACTGAAATTCTTTTAGCCACTTGCGATGTGATCATCTACCAAGATTGATTCCAACCCAATCGAGCCATTGTAGATTTATATTGCAAACAAGTGGAATGTCAGGAGGACAATTAAATAAAGAAAGATTATTTAAACAAGCAAGAAGCCCATTTTGCTCAGAATGTTGCCATCTATGCAAGCGAATTAGGATGATAATGGGCATACTGAAGATTATTTAAACAATCAAGAATCATGTTTCACTAAGAGTGTTGTCAGCTATGCAAGCTAAGGAAATAACTAGGAAGGGATCAGAGACAGGGAAGCACATTTTATGGGATTGCAAATTTAGTAGAAGCCGCTGGAAATATGTTCAAGATCAGCACTCAGTTCTGTTTCAGGACAGCTTCATTGGTGAACAATATTGTCTGGTGACTCCTGACATGGTCCTTTATCCGTTCAAATGCATTTGGGATTTGTTTAAGAAGCACTGCATTGTTTACCATTTAGAGGCTACAGTGCAAGTATGTTTTTCCTGATGAGGTCAGTTCAGTCCAATGTTTTTGTAACTCTTGGCAGGAAGAGGTAATGCATGCAATTTCCTGCTGAAGGTTACCTTTTGATTTAGGATGCCAAAGGTTTAGATGCACTAGCTTATTCTAAATTTATTTCTGCTTTAGTAGTGTTTATTACCAGCTTTATAAATATCTACTTGTTAATATAAGACATATTTTTCAAAAAAAAAAAAACAATTTATAACTTCAATCCCATAAGTGAGTGTTTCTGCAGCTTTGGCACATACATTTCTTGATACACAAGCTCATCTATACCATTTCAATTGAAGCGAAAACAAAATAAGCAACACAAAGAAATGATGTAATCCAATATGCAGAAGCAACGGCTGCATGTTTCAAATACCATTCAGATAGGCAGTTATAATTTCATAACTGATTTGAAGGACCGCTACCCATTTATTTCAGTTTGCATTAAGAATAAGTGATTGATAAGGAGCTCTTGCAATCTCAATTACTGTTGAATGGATGTTGCTTAGTGGTTGTTTCCAAGGCTCACCATCCATTTGCATATAAGCTTGCTTCCTTTGAGACCCTCCCAGTTCCAACTTTAGAGCTACAGCCTGCAAAAGCAACAAACACGAGATTCGACTGGAATCCATAACTGGATCCTTTTCAAGACACTCAATTAATGCATACATGGAAAACTACTCATCTTTTTAAATCATTTGGAATCACATTACTCAAATAAATTGTCCAATATAATGCAATACAGTCAAGGAGAAGCATTTTGAAGAGTTACAACTGAAAGAAGACCTGTGCAAGGTGCTTTGCTGTAATAAGGTCTGCCATCACAAAGGATGTATGCCACCCATTCTTCAATCCAAAGATTTCAATCAATCCATCATGGCCCTGCGCCTTTACAAATCCTTTCTGTGAAAAGTTCAAAACCAAAGAAGACCATTAACAAGATACTAAATTTTTGTATATAAATATCAGTTTGTGCAACGTAGACTAAAGCCATAAAGGAAAAGAGCAAGCTTGTTTAGTAAACCATAAAAAATGTGACTTATTGCATTCCAAATGAGCTGTATCACGAAAAAGTGGTTATAAAGATGTTTCACTACTTATAAGATTCATTTATGCTTGCTACATATTTTGGAAGGCAAGGTCCACAAGACTGACTTTAATATCCACGTCCTAAAGGGTCTCCTTAGGGAATTTTATCCAAGCAATATAGTCCGATCAGATAGAAGATACAGACAGTCATACTGAATGCATATGTTATCCTTTGATACTGAAGCAAATGTTGTCAAAACTCTCAACTCATGAAAACCTCGCTATTCTTTGATACTTTAGCAAATGTTGTCAAAACTCTCAACTCGAGAGAGCCTAGCAAAAACTGATTATTCTTTTGCATTCAGACTTCAGAGTGATACACTAAACCATGTTGATGTTTTGGTAGCTGCGGGACGTATTAACCTCCAAGTGTAACCTCTATACTTAGATTAGAATATTCTGGAAGTAAGAGAACCCTTAAACACATGTGGTCAAACCCTAGAAGAGTGTAAAATTTCCAGGTCCTATCAGCAGTCTTCTTGGTCTGTCTTTGACCAAGCTAAGACACTAAGTTTCTTGCTGTCCCAAATTTAGTTTTCTGCTGTTTTATAACAGCCAACAGTAAGTTTAGTTTTGCTGATGTGTTATGG
>SNQJ01S0066311.1:40161-54414 GCA_010110895.2 Picea sitchensis | reverse complement strand
TTTTTCTAAGGCATGAGAGATGCACTAAGGCTTCCATAAGATCATTTATTTCACACATGAATGATAAGGGAGATGTATTCATTATAAACACTAATTCTTCACCCCCGACAATGCATGTGGGATTAAGAAAGGTGAAATAAAATCAAGGGACAAGATTTTCCCACAAACCAAATCGATAGTGGCCGAGCCTCCATCTTTCGAACCTCACAACTTTTGATATGGACATCTGTTTTGGGAAAACCATGCCTTGTTGGAAATTTAATTTGACAAGGAATACAATGGGATAGGTTAAAATGGCTGAATTGTTCCATAATATTTCTATAAATTAAAATAACGGTCAACTCTTTTTTCATGGCTTCCTGAGAAAATTATTTTCAACCTCAACTTCCTGAGGCTATAAGTTGAGATCTAGGCCCCAAAATGTCACTCAAGATGTCTCATTGGAAATATAAATAATAAATATTATTTATAAAATGGTTTCCATGGCTGAGAAGTCACTTATGATGCTCCGAAAATTAAAATACAGTGGATGCTTCCTAGGTAGTTAGCTTCAAATTTTGAAAATAAAAGTTTACACAACAACATATTTATAAAATGGTTTCCATGGTCGAGAAGTCACTTATCATGATTATAAAACTAAAATACAGTTGATGTATTTTAGGAAGTCAACTTCAAATTTCTAAACAAAGTTCTTTAGAATAACCTTTGTAAAAGAGGCAAGGTCGCACTTGAGGGAACTAAGCACTTCAATGACATAATTCATTAATAAGTGTTTAATCAATAACTGATTTAAAATATATACTCTTTATTCCAAAAAGAGGAAGCATGTGGGAAACCCCAAAAAAAAAAAAAACCTAACCTAAGAAGCAAAGTATTTCAAAGAAGCATTGGGAGAATATTTAAAAGGAGGAGAGCACCATAAAAGAAGGGTGATATTATCATAATAGCATTGTTCATACTTCATTTGAAAATACAAATCTTCATTTTCTTACTTCTTCTTATACTACTCAATTTCTCTTGGGGATTTGTGTTTGTATGTCTGAGGCTGAGAATAAGGAAATGTTTTTGAGTATTTTTCTTTTATTCTTCCAGGTCGTTTCCTAAAATATCAATAGGAATATTTTATAGCCATATATATGACTAATAATGTAAATCAGTGTTGTTTAATATATTCATGGAGGTTTAGTTCTTACATTTGGTAGGATTTATTTATGAGCATTAGCCAGTGGATTTACTGAAATGATTTGTAATGTGACATATCTTTTATGTATTGAACTCTAGAGAGAAATAATTTGGGTCATAACTTTAATGATTTCTTAGAATTTTGGGATTTATAAGTATGAGATTTTTGGAGTGTGATCATCATATTCTTTTTAGTTTTAAATTCCATACTCATTTAAAGTTCTCTGAACTGATCAACCCCACTTCACTTCTCTTTCTTGTGAGAAAATATGGTTGCATATTCTTTTTGCATGTGTTTTAGAGGGATGTTATAATGAAGCTGAACATATATTTATTTTGATACTGAATCCTTTATTTTTCTTTTTACTGTTAAGAAGTCGCTTGGTCGATTTCCAAGAAAATATTGCACTCAAGGAGAAATCTAGTTATCGAGAACCATTTTATATAAAAACCAAAGAAATAAAGAATTCATGGATTGTTGTTTATCATTATCTCATTTAATATTCCAGTACAAGAACATCAGAAACATATTTTAGACAAACATAGGAGTACCACCTCTTTAAAAATGTGGGGGGATTTTATCCTCGTGAGGTTGACTCAAAGATCGTAAAACAGTCTTTAAGATAAACATTTTTTGCGACCATACTGGGGAACGATTTATTTTCAATAAATATGGTACTTTTTAGGATCATATATTATTGGAAAACTAGAAGCTATCTAGTTGAATTTTTGAAACAATACCTAGAGATTGATTTAATATGGATTGGGTTCTAGAAAACCTTGTTCAAGGAGCATCAAATAGCCTTGAAGGTATGTTATTAAAGTTCCAAGAAAGATTGAATTATCCCAACTTATACAGAACCAAAGAACCATCCAAGATTTAGGAATATGAGCTCCCTAACAATTCCATCATTAAAACTCCATATTTTGAATAAATATGCCCCAACGACTCCACCAAAAAGATTATATAATTTCAAGAAGATCTATATTATGACTTCTTTGAGGAGTTTCTTTCATGTTGTGATGATATTTTTCCTTCCCCACCAATCCCAATAAAAAAATTTCAAGTTACAATAAAGGGAGAAGGTAACCAAAGAAAGAAATGGTTACACATAAGTCCACTCAATTTGCAAGGAGAATCTCATCCCTTGCCAAATTTTTGATGAAGTTTCCCATGTTATTCAGAAATATTTTAGATGATGAAGAGAAGCATTTGGTTAATTTTTATAGTTTTTGTGATATTTATATTGTGGTTGAAGATGATGTTGCATGAAGACTCTTTAACTTAACTCTAAAAGGAAATGTTATTGAATGGTTTTATTCATTGCTTCTCAGAACCATCACTAGAAAATTTATTTGTCGAGAAATATTTCCCAAGGAAAGATCCATATTTTGTTTTCTTGAAGTTGGTTGAAATATAGATGAATGAGGAAGAGATAATCAAAGATTTCATTGTCATATTTGTGAAATTCCTTCATGAGATTTCTCAATAAATATTTCCAAATGATTTCATCATTTTCAATTTTTTTGAAAATGCCTTGCTCGTAAATATAATAATTTTATTGAATCAATAAGGAAAGTGTAGTTGGAAAGAGTTAATGAAATGATCTCAAGTCATTGAAATAAATATTTATGAGACCGATGATAATATCTTAAACTTCCCAATATTGTTCCAAGAAAATGGAGGAAAGGATTTAGAACAAAAATATAATGAAAGATGTGAATTTGTTTTTCATCCGATTGTGTTCCTAAAGATGAAAATGAGATCCCTAATGTCTCAATTCAATAAGAATACTATCTACCACATGCTCCATGAGAGGGATAGTATTAGCTCTCACATGCTCTATTTGAGAGTAATGATTACAATCACTTTAGGGATTAATGTAATGAACCTCCACCAAATGCACAACAAGATTACAACCAACATGCTCATGTGGAAAATTTTGCAACAGGTTTGCAATGGTTTCATCTTAATGATGAAAATTCATAAGAACATTGGACTCGCAGGGATGATTTTAGGGGCTAAATTTCTCTCATGGGCTAATTTTCCATGGTTTTTCCAAAAACGAGATTCGCTATTTTAAAAATGATTCGCCCAAATTCTATAGGATAAAATTATTTTACCTTAAAAACTGCCAAAATTTTATAAAAACTATATAAAATCCTTAGAAATTTGAATATTTTACAAAAATATCGCCAATAATTTATAGTTGGCATATGAAGGATTTGTAAGATTCGCCAAGGTTTCTACATATTAAAATAAATTTCCATCCTTAAAATCATCCTTGCATTGGAAGAAATTAAAATTAGTGGAGAAAATAATCTTGAGAACAATTATGGGAAAGATTCCCATTGCATGAAGGAATAATGCTTTCAGAACATTACCAATAGATCAATAATATTGGATGTGCTTGGGAAGAAAAATGAAACTATTTGAAAATGGGAAACTTCTCATCTAACCAAATACTGTAGTACTCATGAGCAACCAGGAATTGATTTTATTGAATCATGATTCCAAAGCATTGTTGGCCAAGAAATGCAATCAGATTTGGGGCACATATGGATTAGTTTTACTTCAATACACTTTGGGTGTACTTTTCACTCCTTGATAGCATCCCCGATATGTTACCTAATTCTAGATTTCATTCCATATATTAGTTGGATGCTTGAATGGATCCATTGGAAATCTACTTACACATGAAAAGAGTCCCTTTCCTCCAAGAATGTTAAGGTAGGTAGATATGTTTTGTACATAGTTTGTTTCTTCAGTTAAAGTTTTTCATAATAAATAAATTATTAGATGGACATAATGTTTGAACATGACTCCATAGCCCAATGAATAATCCATTTAGACTCGGATTCTGGATTCTCAACAACCCATGAGGGGTTACTCTCCCACAGTTGGAGCTAGATGTCGATGTGTTTTCACCCATCAAATAGAGACCAATTTTTTTGTTTTTTTAGAACTTGAAAAGTTCTAAAGAATATTTAACCATTGATCATGAAGGCCCAACAAGTTTTCAGTCAGCTTCAGTTCTCTAGTTCTTCATAATAAAAGATTAACAAATATGGATCCTCTTTGAAACAAAATATAAAAATAAAAAAATATATATTAAAGGAAGAAAAATTTGTATGTCTATATTCTCACTAAATATTCCTATGTCTCAGCTTTGTTCAACACTTTATGGAATCCAAAATAGGGCTCATATGCCAAAGATATGTCGTTTTTCTCCCACATCATATGTTTCCCCATACTTATCCATGTTTTCATTTTCCTTATTCTCCACTCTCCACACTTTATACTTATCTATTTTTTCTTATTTCCACTCTACTCTCCTTCCTCCCTACTCTCCATGTTGGACACATTGTCAATGATGTCAACAGTCGATGTGATGACCTATTGTTAGTGATGGATTACCACAGATGAGATTGTCATTGATGTCAACAAGTATATCAATTAGCATAATATGTCAAAAAGTATGCAGAGATCAAAAGCATAAGATCAGGAGGAGGAGCCAACAATATGTAGATATCAAAAGCTCAAAAGGGAAAACACAGTATGCTAGCAAATGCAAAAATAGGATGAATAAATTCATGATTATTGTTGATTGCGATAGGATCTAAATTGTTCCTATGATGAAATATTAGGAGGGTTAGTGAATGAAGATCAAATATCATAACGAAGAAGCGAATTGCAGAAGTATCATCAGGATCGATGGAAATATTGAGAAGTTGACCAACGCACAGGAAAAGGTGAGAAGTCTCAACAATGGTCTGATCAAGGAAATTGATGATGTTGATCATCTCATATAATGGAAGATGTTCATATGAGTGACCTTGGGCTTGAGTATCGTGACCATCGGATCTGCAAGTCAGATCAATGGAAGGGATAAATTGTGGAGATCGGAAGGAGAATTAAACGACTCGCTAGTTCCAATTCTGCAATTGGCCTAGATCGTCATATCTCATAGACGCGACTATCAACGACTGTGGTTGATTTAAAAAGCGATCATATTAAGTTAGATTGATTTTTGAACTTCGGATGCGCAATATCCAGACCAACGGTAGGGATAGATTGCGGAGATCTAAAGGATAGATTGCGGAGATCCCGTAATTTTTTAGGACCATCCGATCTTATAGCTTTGAAGAACGACGATCGTGGTTAACTCTCCAATAGTGCACAAATTCCAATTGAAGATTTTAGGTGACGAGTTAAATCACTCACAAGTTGTGGTTCCAAAATCATCCTTGATCGTGGATCTGCTTCAAGAATATTCACAACCGTTGGATCAATTTTGAGTGGAAGGACAGGATAAGCGGGGGAAAATGATTGAGAATTCGATTATGTGAATTCTTGTCAGGCGTCAGATCACTTTTGAGTGGAATGACAGGATAAGCTAGAAAATATGCATCGCATAAAGATCAAGCCATTGATCTAAGATCCTGATCAACGAACAACATTCATTTCGGGTATAAATAAGTGAGGAGGTTACGCTCTGGAAAGTCTGAGATTTTAAATACCTGAAGCCAAAAAATACGAAATGAATAAGGACCATTGGATTTGGAGGACATACGATGACCATTGAATCAAGTTTGTTGGTCAACATATCATGTCAGCAAGGACACGTGGCATACCACGTCAACAGACCATGTCAGCAAGGACATGTGGTAGACCATGTAAGTAGACCACATCAACAAATACACATGGAATAATCAGATGATGACAAGTTTCAAGAGGAAATTGTCTCATGCCATGTCAACAAGTGTCATAAGCAGGTTATGTCACTTCGAGAGATTTACTTCGGGAGTTTCAAATGTCAAAAGTCACGAAGTCTTGAAGGACGAAGTTTCAAATTTACTCTCAGCCATCGATCTGAGATACCCTTTGGATACTATCCTGACCATTAGATCAAGGATATGAACATGTGTTACATCAGGAGATCTATGTCGACATCAACAAGAAACTGTGACAGACCACATTAGTAGTCTACGTCAACAAGAAATTGTGATAGCCATGTCAATAGTCTACATCAGCAAGGATACGTGGCATAGTTAGAGAATGACAAGTGTCAAGTTAAAATCATCATTTCAAGTACGTGAAAATCATGAATATGAGTGACATGTGGTAGTTGATCGACACAAGACACGTCATCAAGTGACGCAAGTAAGTTACGTCACTCCCGGAGTTTTGCTTCGGGAGTTTTACCACCAGCACTCACCTAAAGTCCCAAAGTCCTGAATGTCGAAGACCCAAAGTGGACATGAGACGTATGATCTGAAGATCACTTCAGGAGCACTCTCAACCATCGATATACTATAGTGGAAGGATAGTGTAAGTGGAAGTGTTAACCGACAACAAGCGGTCTCCACCGTTTTACGACTTGCACAACAAGTTATCACTCTGGAGGAAAGAAGGGGTTGAGATTTGAAATCTCTGAAGTCCGGAGACCCGAAGGAGATATTGAATTTTAATCTGAGAGGGACACGCATCAACGATTTTTTAGCTCCGAAATATTGATGTACAGAGGAAATAAGGGGTTGAGACTCGAAATATCCGAAGTCCGGAGACCCGAAGGAGATCTCGACCGTCAATCTGATGTTCAGTTGCATTCTCAACCATTGATCAAAATATAGTGGAAGGACAGTGTAATAATAATAGATGAAGTCAAAGAGTAAAAGGTGGCCATCCATATGATATCTTGATTAAGTCCTGGCCGTTGGATTAAGAAATGAAGGATAGATGTAAGGATCAAATATAACCATTGATCTGGTTACAATATATAATGTGAACCATCCTATCTGTTCAGTGATATCATATTCTGGAGATTTGAAAGGTTGGAATTCATGAAGACCTGAAGTCCTGACAATCATCCATCTCATCAGGAGATTGAATCGTGACCATTGAATTGATAAATGCTCAAGAGCTCATATTTCCTAGCGTCTGGTCAATGTCATTGGTCATATGGTAAAGATATTAAAGGGAAGAACGTAGTGCATCACTTAAATTTTTAATCATGTGGTTCTACGCCATTGATCATATGAACATGGTTTGAAGGAAGCATCGAGCTCTGTTATCACAAAGATGAAGGAAATTGATACATGCTTGTGATCGATTTGTGAAAGGAAAGGCAATGCCAGGTGTAACGCCGAATACCCGAATTGATGATCTTTGGCGGTCCCAAAATTTATTGTAAATTAACAAGTTAGTTATAACTTGTTCCACAAGTCAGATTAATAAATTAAACAAGTTTTGACATTAAACAAGTATAAATACAACCATGATTGGTTCACTTGAAACAATGCTTGTGGAGAAAGAGTGGCTTGTGAGGCTAATGAGGCGGATTGGGACCTGAGGTCCATGGGAATATAAGAGATATGTAGAAGTGAAGAAGGTGTGAATATATCAGAGGAAATATAAAGTGAAGAAGGAAAAAAATTTAGAGAGAAGATGAAATGCAGTGATGAGCGTTTATGGTATACCTCTAATCATGAGATAGAGTTGATTCTATAATTGATCATTGCTACTGGAGTTGAATGAAATCTAGTTGGATAGATTGTTTTCTATCAGCAAGCTGGGTCTTTCTTGAGAGTTGGTGCTCTCCGAGGAGTTGGTTCTTCTTACTTGAGTTGGTGCTAAAACAAATTAGTTGGTGTTGGGAAAATCCTTATTATTATATTCACATATATTCATATAAATGATATACAAAAATATGGTATTTTTTGTTTCCATTATGATTATGATTTGATTGTTCTTAATCTATTCAAATATGTTTTAACTGCTAACTTAAACAAGAAGAAAAGTTAGAATAGTCCACACACTAATTCACCCCATCCTCTTAGTGTGGGTAGTGTGCTCAACAATTGGTATCAGAGCGAGGTTCCTTCAACACATTTTAACCACTAGAAGGTAGATTCTAAAGAAATGGGTGGACATATGGCTCTCTCCGCAATTGAAGCTCCCTTATTTGATGGAACATATTCTTCCTGATGGAGAGAAAATATGAAAAAGTATTTGAAGTCAAAAGGATCTGAAGGTTGGAATTCAGTAGTAAGCAAGCCCTGGGATTTAACTACATCAAAGTATCTATCCAATATTACAGTCCAAATAATATCAAGGAATAACAATGAAGTATCATTGAATATTCTTCTCAATGTATTATTAGATACAGTCAAGGAAAGCATAGGACTATGCACATCTGCCAAATACTTATGGATGAAGTTAGAAAATATGTATCAAATCAAAAGTGAAGACATAGAAGACATTCCTATCAAGGATTAAAATGAAGACTCATCCATCAATAAAGGTAAGGACTCTCCACAATATTTCGATTGCAATAACATTGATAATGAATCCTCCCCTGCAATTAAAGAACAAGACTCAGATACAATAACAAATTTTTTTGTTAGCATTTATCCCATGGAAGAAGTAGAAGAAGAACTATCAAAGGCCAAACAAAAGGTTTATTGGAGTCTCTATGAATACCTCTATGACCATAATGAATCAGACTATAGCTATATTTATGACTACACTAAAGAATTTATTGAAAAGAGTCAAAATCATGTCTTGGAAATAAAGGAAATGCTCAAGGACAATGAAAAAATAATATATGAGAAGGACAATCAATTAGAAGAGAAATAAGAGGATATTGAGAAGCTAAAGAAATAAATTAGTCAACTAAAAGAAAAGGAGAAGGAAGATGATGGGCTTAGCAATCAGAAGCATATCCTGGAAATAAAATAAAATCTCAAAGACAATGAAGAAATCATATCTGATCAAAAGATTCAGTTAGAAAACAAAGAAGAAGAGATTAAAAGATTGAAAATAGAAGTTACTAATATAACAAAAAAAAAGGAAGAGGAGATCGAAAAACTGAAAAATGAAATTAGTCAAGCAAAGGAAGAAGAGATCAAGAAACTGAAAAATGAAATCAATCAGGCAAAATAAGAAAATAAGGAAGATGATGAACCAAGAAAAAGCCTTGTAGATCTAAAAGAACTAAGGGAAAGCTATGTCAATCTTAAAATCCAACTTGAAGAATCCAAAAGGAGAGAGGAGGTAGTGAGGAATCAGTTGGACAAAAAGGAAGAATCCTGTCATGAGTTGGAAGCAGAAATTGTGAATCTTAGAAAGAAGGTTGAGAAGTCAAACACCCAAATCAAGTTCTTAAACAAATCCATGACCCTAGATGAGATCTTGGATAGTAATATATCACCAAAATACAAATATGGTCTTGGATACAATAAGGAATAAATCAATACTCCTAAGAAATCTGATGCAGGTCCTTCATTTGTAAAAGTTGAAAACAGGTCTGACACAGGTTCTTCATTTGTAAAGAATGAAGATAGGTCTGAAACAACTCCTTCATTTGTAAAGGATGAAGATAGGTCTCACACAGCTCCTTCATTTGAAAAAAGTGAAAGTAGATATGACTCAGGTTCTTCATGTTCAAGAAATAAAAGAAACACTACAAAATTTAAAAGATCAGATCAAGGAAGGAATCCAGGAGCTTCTCATACACCTCAGAGCAATTTCAAAAGAGAGACACCTTCATGGATGAATCAAAGAAGGTATGAGAGTGATTTTAACGGTTATTGTTTTTCTTGTAATGAATATGGTCATAAATCCTTGGATTGTAGGCATCATGGAAGAAAACAACTTGGTAGGTTCAACAACAGTATAAGATGTTGGAACTGCAATCATGTTGGACATATTGTTGCACATTGTTACACTATGAGATTCTATAGTTGTGGTGGATATGGACACAGAGCCTATAACTGTTGGAACTCAAGAAAAACGTCAATGAGAAATGTGTCATATAGTATGACAAAAGGAACAAATGAAACATGGAATAAAAATGAAGTTGCAGTAATAGATGATAAGAGAAAAAAGATAAAGAAACCAGGACACTCACAGATGTGGATAGCAAAGACTGAACAAGTGAACACGAGTAAAATTGATTGTTGAAAAAAGAATGTCAGTCATGTGACAAGTATAATATAAACTTTCTCATACAACTTTAGAACAATGTACAGTAAAGAAGCATCCTGGATGAAGATGGATACATATGGTTAGAAATCAATGAGAATCATGGGCAAATCCAAGAGTTGTTTGAATAAGATGAGCTATAATTGCGCACTGTTCTAGTAGGACAACAACATCCACAGAAGCAACATTCTGATGTACAAAATGAGGTACATGACATCCTGTAGATATAACAAGAGGAGAAACCCTGCCAAGAAATACTACCCTTTTAGAAACAAAGGGGGAGAACAATCAGTAAAAACTCAAGGGAAGTTTTGGTTAGTAAATAAGAAAGTAATTAGATTAAGTTGTGAAAATACTCGATCACTACAAAAATTGGTATCAAGAAGACTACTCATTTGAAACACAAAAATCCCAATCAACTGAGATAATAAGTTAGTAAATGAATAGGGAAAGAAACCTTTTCAGGAAGAGATACCTTTTCAGAAACAAAAGGGGAGAGTAGTCAGAAGTAGAGAGAGAGAATATTGACAGGGGGAGTGATTCAATTATGGAAGGTAGAACATAATTACAAGAAGTGTTACCCAAGTTAAGATTCTAGTCAGTAACATATAGAGCTTTACCATAGGAGAAAAAACCCTTTGTCATTGATGTCAAAATGGGAGAGAAACTTCATAAAAGGAAAACTTCATAAGAGGAAACCATCATCACAGGGGGAGTTTTGTATATGAATTT
This sequence comes from Picea sitchensis, assembly GCA_010110895.2. Taxonomy (NCBI): domain Eukaryota; kingdom Viridiplantae; phylum Streptophyta; class Pinopsida; order Pinales; family Pinaceae; genus Picea; species Picea sitchensis. Next base: position 43,514 of record SNQJ01S0066311.1, on the reverse strand, counting down.
AGCGGGTTTCCTTCAATGACAAAGAGGGAGATTGTTGGACGGATTTTCATTGATGTCAACAGTCGATGTGATGATCTTTTGTTAATGATGAATTACCACAGATGAGATTTTCATTGATGTCAACAAGTATATCAGTTAGAAGAAGATTTCAAAAAGTATCCATAGATGAAAAGTGTAAGCTTAGGAGGAGGAGCGAATAGTATGCGGATATCAAAATCTCAGAAGGGAAAACGCAGTACGTTAGAAAATGCAGAGATAGGATGAAGCAATTCATGATTATTGTTGATCACAATAGGATCAACAATGTTCCTATGATAAAATCTTAGGAGGGTTAGCAAATGAAAATCAAAGCTCAGAAGGAAGGAGCACATTGCAGAAGTATCGTGGGGATTGATGGAAATATTGAGAAGTTGACCAATGCACTGGAAAAGGTGAGAAGTCTCAGCAGTTGTTCGATCAAGGAAATTGACGGTGTTGATCATATCATATAACAAACGACAGTCATATGAGTGATTGTGGGCTTGAGGATCATTGGAGGATCGTGACCATCGGATCTATAAGCCAGATCAATGGCATGGATAAAATGCAGAGATCGGAAAGAGAACTAAATGATTCACTAGTTCCAATCTGGCAATTGGCCTAGATCGTCAGATCTCATAGACGTGGATATCAATGATTGTGGTTGATCCAACAAGCGATCAGATTAAGTCATATTGAGTTGTGACCGTCGGATGCGTAATTTCCAAATCAACAATAGGGATAGATTGCGGAGATCGAAAGGAGAATTAAATATCGCACTAGTTCCAATCTCGCAATTAGTCAAGACTGTCTGATCTTATAGCTTTGAAGATCAACGATCGTGGTTGACTCACCAACAATGCACAAATTCCAATTGAGGAGTTTGGGTGATGAGTTAAATCACTCGCAAGTTGTGGTTCTGCAATCATCCTTGATCGTGGATATGATTCAAGAATCTTCACAACCATTGGATCACATTTGAGTGGAAGGACAGGATAAGTGGGGAAAAACGATTGAGAATTCGATTATGCGAATTCCCATCAACCGTCGGATCACTTTCGAGTGGAGGGATAGGATAAGATAGAAAAGATGCATCACAGAAAGATCGAGTCGTCGATATAAGATCCTAATCAACAAACAACATTCTTTTTGGGTATAAAGAAGTGAGGAGGTTACGCTCCAGAAAGTTTGAGATTTGAAATACCTGAAGCCCGGAAATCCGAAATGAATAAGGATCATAAAATTTGGAGGACATACTATGATCGTTGGATCAAGTTTGTTGGTCAGCATACCATATCAACAAAGACACATGGTAGACCACATTAGCAGACCACATGATCAAGGACATGGGGCAGACCATGTCAACATACCACATCAACAAATACACATGGCATAATCAGATGATGACAAGTGTCAAGAGGAAATTGGTTCATTCCATTTCAACAAGTTACGTAAGAAAGTTATGTTACTCTGGGATATTTACTAACAGAGTTTCATATGTCAAAATTCACGAAGTTCCAAAGTTACTCTCAGTCGTCGAACTGAGACACCCTTCGGATACTATCCTGACCATTAGATCAAGGATATGAACATGTGTCACATTAGGATATCTATGTTGATGTCAACAAGAAACTATGACAGACCACGTCAGTAGTCTACATCAACAAGAAACTGTGACAGACCACGTTAGTAGTCTACGTCAGCAAGAACATGTGGCACAGTCAAAGAATGACAAGTGTCAAGTTGAAATCAACATTTCAGGTACATGCAAATCACAAATATGAGTGACATGTGTCAGTTGCTCAGCTCGTGACACGTCATCAAGTAACGCAAGTAATTTACATCACTCCGAGATTTTTTCTTCGAGAGTTTTACCACCAACATTTGCCCAATGTCCTGAAGTCCCGAATGCCGAAGACCCAAAGTGGACACAATACATCTGATATGAATATCATTTCGGGAGCACTCTCGATCATCGATCTACTATAGAGGAAGGATAGTGTAAGTGGAAGTGTTAACCGATAGCAAGCGGTCTCCACCATTTTATGAATTTCATAGAAGGTGATCACTTTGGAGGAAAGACGGGGTTGAGATTTGAAATGTCCAAAGTCTGGAGACCTGAAGGATATCTCAACCATTAATTCGAGAGGGACACACTTCAATGGTTTTTCAGCTTTGGAAGATTGACGTATGGATGAAATAAGGGGTTGAGACTCGAAATCTTTGAAGTCCAGAGACTTGAAGGAGATCTCGACCATCGATCTGATGTTCTGTTGCATTCTCAACCTTTTATCAAAATACAGTGGAAGGATAACATAATCATAATAGACGAAGTCGCAGAGTAAAAGGTGGACATCCATCTCATTGCTTGATTAACTCCTGGCCGTTGGATTAAGCAATGAAGGATAGATGTAAGGATCAAATATAACCATTGATATGGTTCTGATATATAATGTGAAACATCCAATCTATTCAGTGATATCATATTCGAGATATTTGAAAGGTTGGAAGTCACAAAGACCCGAAGGGTGAAGACCCAAAGTCCTGACATTCATCCATCTCATCGGGAGATTGAATCATGATCATTGAATTGATAAACGTTCAAGATCTTGTCTTTCCTATCATGTGGTCAATGCCATTGGTCATATGGTAAAGAGATTAAAGGGTGGAATGTAGTGCGTCACTTAAATTGTTAAGCCTGTGGTTCTACGCCATTGATCATATGAACATGGTTTCAAGGAAGCGTCGATCTCTGTTATCATAGAGATGAAGGAAATCAATCCATACTTGTGATTTATTTGTGAAAGGAAAGGGGATGCCAGGTGTAACGCTGAAGACCCAGATTGATGATCTCTAGTGGTCCCAAAGTTATTGTAAATGAACAAGTTAGTTATAACTTGTTGCACAAGTTGGCTCAATAACTTAAAATTTTTTTGAGCATAAACAAGTACAAATACAACCATGATTGGTTCACTTAAAACAATTCTTGTAGAGAAAGAGTGGCTTGTGAGGTGAATGAGGTAGATCGGAACCTGAGGTCCATGTGAATATAAGAGAGATGTAGAAGTGAATAATGCATGAATATATCATAGGAAAGATATAGCAAAGAAGGCGCGAATTTTAGAGAGAAGATGAAATGAGGTGATGAGTGTTTATGGTATACATATGACCATGAGATAGAGTTGATTCTATAATGGATCATTGCTAGTAGAGTTGAATGAACTCTAGTTGGATAAACTATGTTCTATCAACAAGATGGGTCTTTCTTGAGAGTTTGTGCTCTCCGAGGAGTTGGTGCTCCTTACTTCAGTTGGTGTTGGGAAAATCCTTATTAT
>SNQJ01S0066311.1:19463-40151 GCA_010110895.2 Picea sitchensis | reverse complement strand
CATGTATGCAACTAGCCCTATTATGTCCAATATCTCAAATGGACCATAGAATTTGGTTGTTATCTTTGTACAACTACCCAACTTCAAAGAGATATTCTTGGGATTCACTTTTAAAATCACATACTCCCCCACTTTAAATTCTCTAGTTGACCTATTCTTATCTGCATAAAATTTCTATCTCTCTTGAGTTGCCTTTAAATTCTTCTTAATTCTAACCATCTAGTCTTCCATATCCTTGAGCAATTCTTGCCCAATTACCACTATGTCTGTTGGGTTGTCCCAACTCACTATATTATTGCATTCCCTACCATACAACACTTCAAATGGGATCATTTTCAATGAAGCTTGATACCCATTATTATAGGAAAACTCAACCAAGTGAAAGTAATCTTCCCACTTAGATGGATTATCCATCACATACATTCTCAACATGTCTTCAATTACTTGGTTGAATCTCTTTGTCTTCCCATCTGAATTTGGATGCCATGTTGTGCTAAAGTTCAGATTTGTACCAAATCCTTTAAATAATCCCCTCCAGAAATTTGAAGTAAACTTTGTATCTCTGTCTGAGACAATTGCCTTAGGTATCCCATGCAATCTAGCAATCTCTCTCATGTAAATTTATGCAATATTAGTTGTTGTATGAGTCATTTTTATTGGAACAAAATGAGAAACCTTTGTCAATTTATCAACCACAACCATGATTGAATCATGTTGTCTTTCTGTCATGGGATATATTGTTATAAAATCAACGGTTACCACTTCCCATTTCTTCTCTGGAATTGGTAATGGTTGTAGAAAACCCATTGGGTTCCTATACTCAACCTTCATTCTCTTACATTCCATACATCTGGAAATGTAATCAACAACATCTCTTTTCATTCTTGGCCCAAAAAATTGGCTTCTTACTGTTGCAATTGTTTTTTGGTAATTGGGATGTCCGACATATGGAACATTATGCATTTATTATAATACCAAAATTCGTAATTTATCTAGAAGTAGGAACATAAATTTAAATTCTATTTTTATGCATAAGAAATACATCTTCGTCCATCTCATATTCTTTAATTTTCTATTGTACATTTTCTTGTTTTAATCTTTCTTTTACTTGTAGGTCATGTTGATTTGTAACAACAACATCTAAAATTATGCTCTTTAAATCTGACTAGTGCATACTAACAACTATATCTTGCATGATATGTACTCTTCTACAAAGTGCATCGACAACTTTATTTTTCTTGTCCTTTGATATGCTTGATGTCAAAATCATATTCACTTAAAAATTCCTTCCATATCGTTTGCCTGGAATTAAAAGTTGGTTGTTCAAACATATATTTCATACCACTATGGTATTTTCTTAATTCAAATCTCTTTCCCATGAGATAATGCCTCCACATCTTCAATGCATTGACACTGGAAGTACGTTTCAAGTCATGTGTGGCATAGTTATTCTCATGTTCTTTAATATTTCTAGACTCATAACCAATGACATGTCCATTTTGAGTGAGGATTCCACCAATTCCTTCCTTGCATGCATCTGTACATACCGCAAAAATTTCCTTTGGGTCAACAATATTTAAAAAAAGTGCACTAGTAAGTAATTCTTTCAACAAATTAAAGTTCTCTTTACACTCAGATGTCCATTCAAATATAATTCCCTTATTTTTCAAAGGAGTGATGGGATGAGAAATCTTAGATAACCCTGTTATAATTATTCTGTAGTAACCAGCTAATCCCATAAAATATCTAAATTCTAAAACATTCTTGGGTGTTGGCCATCCTCTAATGGCTTCAATCTTATCTGGATCTACTATTATACCTTGTTCTGAAATAATGTGTACCAATTAATGGATTTGTTCTTGTTAAAAATAACACTTACTAATCTTGGAATACAACTGACATTCCCTCAACACTTGCAATACCGAGATTAGATAATTTTCATGCTCTTCCTTTGAATTAGAATAGACAAGTATGTCATCCAGGAATACTATGACAAACTTATCCAAGTAATTTATAAGTATGCCATTCATTAAGAACATAAATACAACTAGTGCATTGGATAGTCCAAAATGCACCACTACAAATTCATGATGCCCATACCTGGTTCTAAAGGTTTTCTTCTTCTTCCTTGATTCTTACCTGATGGTACCTTGATCCCAAGTCTATCTTTGAAAATATATTTTCCCCTCTTACTTGATCAAAGAGGTCGTCGATTCTGGGTAGAGAGTACTTTTTCTTTACAGTGGATTTATTCAGCTGTCAAAAGTCAATACACAGCCTCAAAGTTCCATCCTTATTTTTGACAAAGAGTATTGGTGCTACCCAAGGTGAAACACTTGGACATATGTACCCTTTCTTCAACAATTCTTCCAACTGCATTTGTAATTATTTTAATTCTGGTGTACTCATTTTGTAAGGTGTTTTTGATACCGGGGTAACTCTTGGCACTAAATCAATATAGAAATATATCTCCCTCTTTGGTGGCATCCTTGGTATTTCTTTGAATACATCTTCAAATTCTTGTGGTACCAAAAATTCTTCAAGACTTGGCCCCTTTGTATTTTCTGACTCCTCCACATGGGTTGCATACACTTGACATCCTTTTCTGAAACATCTCTTTAGTTGTAAGGCTAAAATATCCCTTATAGAGATGGGTCTTGGAACTTCTTTCACAGTCCTCTATTTTCCTTTTTCATCAAGACATGTAAATGTCTTATTATGACAATATAGGACAACATGATGTGTGTCCAACCAAGCCATTCCAATTAGGATATCATAAGATCCCAATGGTATAATATTTAGATCAGCATTAGTATTCACACCATTAATACTTATGGAACAACCTTTGACCATATAATGGATTCTCCTTTTGGTTCCAGTGGCTAACTGAACCAAACTTGATTTTTCAATCTTACTTTTCTCCAAACGTAATCTATCCACTATTTTAGGATCAATGTAACAATGAATTGCTCCTAAATCAATTAAAATAGTAACAGGTTGATTAATGATCTTACCTTCCACCTCGATCATATTGTATTAGTACTCTACTTGTCGATCATCTAAGGATGCATAAATTATTCCCATGTATTCTACTATTGTAGCCTCTTGGATGTTGTGCATGATCTTCACTCTATGCTTTCTATGAGGGAAATCCTTGTACACATGATCTTCTTTGCATCCCCAACATTGGATTGGTGGTCTTCCCCTCTTTCCCAAGAAATATTCTCTCTTGGATTCATCCTTAGCATATTGGTATTGATGATTTTTATTAGGTATATTTCTATTGAAAGGAGGTTTGAATCTCTTCCTCCTATTATTAGATTTATCCTTCTTCTTATCCTTCCAAGACTTCTGCATGGATTCTCTACCCTTGCCTTGCTCATACAGGTACTTAGACTTCTTGATGGTCACATTCAAAGTCCTAGGTTCATCATATTGAATCTTCTCTTTATAAAAGGATGGAAGTCCACTTAAAAACCTCTTTGTTTTCACCTTCTCATATTTTATAAACCCCACATACTTTAGCATCCCTAAGAAATTATTTTCATACTCTGTCATGATTGTGATTCCCAGCCTAAGTTCAAAGAAATTCTACATTTTCTTGTCATAGAAGTGTTCTGAAAGGTACTTCTTTTGAAAATATTTCTTGAACTGCTTCCAAGTGATCTTACTTTAATTAAGGTGCTCAACTTACTTTAGCGGATCCCACCACATAACAACTTTCCCATGTAAATGGTATGTGGAAATTATGGCTTCTAGGTTTGATGATTAGTTATGCAATTAAAAATACCTCATGATTCCAAGAAACCATGCTTCAACATCATCTTCCCTTTCTCTTTCACCATCAAAGGATGGTGTCTTAAGCTTCCTCAACTCTCCTTGCAAACTGTCCAATTCATGTCTTCTTCTTTAGTGCCTACTAGGAGAAAACTCTGGACTAGTTATGGAATATTCAGATGCATAAAGTTTCCTGGTTGAGTAGGGAGGTGATTGAGTTATATGATTTCTTCTAGCACTTCTTGAATAACCATATTTCTTGTAGTTATCTCTTCTTTCATGGCACCTGCCTTCTTCCTCCTGTTTCGATTTGGGTCCATTCTTTGTTTTCCTGTGCAACTGATTTAAGATTTTCATCACTTAAGCATTTATTTTGTTTTTTTCTCTCACCAGTATCTCAGTGTCTTCTTTGTAACTCTTCACTTCTATTTTCAGGCTTCTTATAGTCTCTATCAATGTTTCTTACTCCCCTCTTCCCTTGTGTCTGTTGAATTCTTTCTTTGCCTTGCCAACACTGATATTTTGATCTTTGGCCTCCTTATAATGGCTGTAAGCTCCCTCTCCTACTTCCATTTATTTATTATGCATTATTATACTGAACCGATATGATTACACCCCCTTAGTTCTACAAAATGTGCAAGCAAGCATTTTGTTAGGATTGTGCATATTATAGAAAATTTGTCAAACAATGATACAAGTCCTTTTTCTTCTCAATTCATGAAGAAATATATATTATCATTCTCCATATTATAAAAATTCCATGTTATTCTCCTCTGAATCATATTTCCCAATGACTATAATATTGCCCCAATTCGATATCTAACCTGAAAGTTATGGCTTCCCAAAAAAATCACTTTCAACCCCCCTTTCTTTTGTTTTACAACAAGATCTTGTCGAAAAATTCCAAATCTCCTTTAGTTGACACAAAATTTAAATTATGAATAGGCACTTACTTCAAACCACTTTCCATGTGACCACATCTCGAAACCACAACGTTATTCACTCTTTAGAGCCTTCCTTTGTATTCTTCTACACAGGAGCTTGCACGAACAAATTTCTGAGCGCTTGGTTACCTATAGATCATTTTTCTCCTCTAATTGAACGCCTTTACCTTATCATGAGACCAGCGCTGGGACCAGGTCCTCCATACTTTGGCCTTCATTTATTATCCCTTTTCAATATTTTGATTTCTCTCAGAGTTAAAATTTGTTGAAACCCTTCCAATAATTGTATTAGTAGATTGGACAGTCGATATTTAATCTCATGTTGAATGGACGATTCCACCCCATATGGAGGCTTCAACAAGATCAACAGTCACAACTTAATCAAGCACTAGAATGGACAACCCTTAAATAGATCGATACTTTGGTGCTTTGAGACCCTGGGACATTTGAACTCCCATGTCGTTCAACTCCCCCAGAGTGATACCTGTCGAAGTACTTACCCTATCCTTCCACTATTTAATATGATAGCTAAAACTTAATAAATGATTGGGATGGATGGTCCTTAATCAATTCAGGAATTCGGTGCTCTGCGACTCTGGGACATTTCCACTCCTGAGTCATTCAAATCCCCCAGAGTGATACCTACTGAAGTTCTTATGCCATCCTTTTACTACTCGATATAATGATTGAGAAAGATCCCAAATGGATATTAGATCGACAGTCTGCGTGAATTTGTTACTTCGGGACTTCAACACTTTTGATGGTAGAGATGTTGGACACCCCAGGAGGCCATACTCCTGAAGATGAAATGATATGTTGATGTCATCTATGGTGACGTGTACCCTTGACATGCATGCCATATGTCACTAAAAATTGAATAGGTTGGGGCCCAAAAGGTACTGAATCCAGGTGACATGTGTCCCCACATGACACCCCTACCATGTGGCCTATGACACGTCATCCATCAAATGGATGATCCACATTCTCTGCTCCATATCTGACGACCTGTGTGATTTCATGACAATGAATTTACATTTCATGGTTTCGGCACTTCAAGGCTTCGACACGTTGGGGATTTTCCCATTCTCTAGTAATCACATGAGTGGAGAAGTTTTGAAGTTCCAAAAATTCACTATCCTTCCACCATTGCTAGATATTACACTTATCATTACTTTTGGAGTGCTTCCCTCAATCTAACGATCGATGGGACTGCGAGACTTCGATGCTCTGATAATCCGACTTATAACAGTTACAAAAGGTTTGATTCTCCTAGATTAAACTTCCTGAAGTGGTCAATGATGGATGACCGTCACTAATAGTGGATATTTCACCCTAGCCTCCTATCAGATTAGACGATTGACTGGAATTCACGACTTTGACCTTTTCATGCTTCTTATTGTCTCCCATAATGAATGAAGCGACAAATTTATAGAGTTTTTCATCTCCTTCTTGACTTCTATCAATGGTTGATGATCGACAGGATCGATCTAACAACTGTGACTTAATCTCTCCCAACCTCTGGTTACACCTTTATCTGATGGTTCTCATTCACCTTCCTTCTGATATAACGATCCATAACCCCTGGATTCCACGGTGTTGATCTCTCTCGAATTCAAAAGGGAACGGTCACAATTATATGATCCTTTACAAAGGATCTTTGTATGCAAGACGCTCTGGATTCTATGCGATGTCTGCAATGCTATCTCTCTCGATATTTAATATTTCAAGGACATATTCATTCTTAACCATAATACCCTGTCCAACAGTTCTGGCCCATATTAGTCTGGTGTTTCAAAATGATTCTTTAATACCAATCTGTAATTTACACAACCACCTATAGGTCGGGCTACGCTACTGCAACGAAAACATACCCAACCACACATAGGCGGGGCACGCTACCAGAAAACTCACTTCTGAACTTATCTTGAATTCAGATAAATTTCTAATTCATGAAGAGACATGAAATATTCACATTTGAAGTTAAATATTCATGCTACAACATAAATAAATGATACATATGCCATGCACAACAATAACCAACAAGAATGCATATTATAGATACAAATTTGATAGGTAAATAAAACAAAGAGGAATAAATACACAGGTAAATAAAACCATGACAAAGAGAACTTATCTTTAATGAAATGAATCACCAACTAGATCCATACCAAGGACATTCCACCCAACCATAGACACTACTATCCCAACTCTCAACAACAATGTCACCTCCAAGCCAGGGATAGGAATCCATAAGGACAGTTCCAGGGTGTCACTCATCTTCCCAAACCAGTCAACACTCAATATCTCATAGGATTCTCATCACCCATGACAATCCAAAGTACACCAACTCTCTTCTACCCAGCCTGTACAACCCAAGATAATGGACCCCCTTCTCTTCCACACAATCCCTCAGGTTGTCCATATCCTTACAGGGCTCCAATTCATCTGTTCAAGAATATCCATGCTAGGACTCTCAGGAATCACAACTGTGAGAAAAACTGAACACATTCCAAAGCATCTCAGACATGCAAGAATTAATTAATGGCTGGAATACACCAGTTGTCTTTACAACCAACAAAACCATGGATCCTCTCCAACAATTCATTTTCCTTTCCCAAGCCAAAAACAAATGAGGAAATATGAGTGCGTGAAAGAATGAGTGGGGAGAGAACATAATTAAGGGTGTGAACAATGAACAATGAGTGAGTGAGTGAGTGAAAAAGAGATCCCCCCAAAACAGACTAAAGATGGCCTTATGTATTTTTTGGAAGTAAGGAACCACATGGCTTCCCCCCAAGAAGCTCATGTAGTTTTTATTCTACAAAAATGGGTAAATAAAATATAAAATGAATACTTATCCCCTCAAGCCCCCTCTCTTGTGGAATCATAGCCCCCTATAACTCTTGTCCTTATCCCTCTAGCAGCCAATGATGCATTTATTGTTAATAATGATCATAACATTAAATTTCCTAGGCATACTGGCCTCTTTTAATTATTTGGGCACTCTGGCCTTTCATTAACAAAATACATTATTTAATACAGGGCTCAAAACCGGGGTATTACATTCTTCCTTGATTATTGATTAAGATAAATTTAGAATTTATGCTAGGACATTTTAAGATTCAAATTTGTAATAATTCTTGTAAGATATTTGATTGGTACCTGTAATGCATAATTAAAATAGTGATTAAATAATTATGTGTAGGCTTGTTCTTTGATTAAGTAAGTATAGTTCTTGAGAATTAGATGGGAATAGTTTAATATGGAAACGCGATAGATGAAGAAACACCTTTGTGCTTATTTCATGTTGGATTTTAAAATAAATATCCTTGCGATGATAAAGTGATGGGTAACTTACTTTTAATTCCATGGAGTTAGTACTAAAACTTTATGTATTTAGTGTAATAAATATTGATTTCATAGGTTAATTTTTACTTCCTTATAGAATGTTGTATCTGAAAGATTTGTAACTTGGTTTAAAGAAGAAAAAAATAAAAAAATAATTTACCACTTGGATGTTTTCATTTACATTTGGGTCGTGCTATGGTGAGGTCATTACAATTAGATATAAAACACAAAGAGCACGTATCTTTGATTAAACTATCACCAACTGGATCCATACCAAAGATGTTCCTCCCAACCATAGACATTGTTGTTCCAATTATCAACAACAGGTCACCCCCTAGCCAGGGCTAGGAATCCACAAGGATGGGTCCTAGGCCAAATCTAAAAACACACAACAATTGGCTAATTATCTCTTAGGTTTTACCAACCACATAGAAATCCTAATTTCCATCTCTCTTTCTGCTTCATCCTGCACAACCCAAATAAATGAACCCATTTATCTTCCATGTAGTCCCTCAGGATGTTTGATTTTTCTCTAGAGATGTAGTGCTAATGTTCAGGAAATATCCGTGCTAGAAACTCCAAGGATTATCAGTTGTGATAATTATTTGAGAACTACCAATCTCTTATGCTTGTCTGTCTTGTAGCCAATTATGTGTTTTATTAATATATATAGATGTATTAAATTTCTAGGCACTTCGACCACTTTGCAACTTTACCAGCTCACCAACCTAAGTCACATTTACATAATGAATTCTAGTTCATAGGGATCAAAATTGGGGTGTTACATCCCCCTCCCCATATTTTGACACTGTCCTTAATGCACAACACCATCGCGATGTTCTTACAATTCCAGGAACTCTCGCCTTTAATCCACACAAGAAACCCAACCAATTTATTATATACATAGGTATTGTGGCCTAAAACAAAACATGCGTGCATAGGAATTTCGACCCAAAACATGTATAATTATCTTCATAATTTATATTTTTGGCAGCAGTTCCAACCAGTAAGCTCTCCTTCCCTATGAGTCTGCACAAACCAAAGAAATGAACCCCTATCTCTGCCATGTAGTCCCTCAGGTTGTTCCACTTCTTTCCAAGGCTCCAGTGCACTCAACTAGGAAGTTTCAAAGTTGCAGTTTCAAGAACTCTAGCTACAACAAGTCCATTGGAGTTTCTTAGTTCTATGCCTTCATCAATGAGCTTGATTTCCTTCTAGTGATCTTTTTCTTGAGCTTCCATCTTCCATAGCTAAAATTTCATTTGTATTACAAACATACAATCATAATCATATCATTATAAAAAAATTCAATCATAAATGTCAAAATATGTTTTATACAGGAAAACAAATTTTTCCAAGCATGATCTTCCTTCTCATAATTCGTTTGGCTCTTGCAGCTACATGCATCAATATTTATTATGTATTACAGAAATTTCATACCCAATACCATTATTCCTACAATTTTCTCAACATTCAATCAACCAAACCAATTGTTAGCATATCATAACAATTTTTATTTTTTTTTTAATTTCTCAAATCTGTTTATATATAGGAAATAAAATTCCCGAGGAATGATGATTTTTCTCATAATGCTTGGATCTTGTAGAAAAATATTTTTTCTTGTGTATGGACTTACATCCCTACCACATCCAAGACCACTCCACTTGCAATTTTCTTCATCTTACATGCAACCAAACATATTGTCAATAACTCATGTACAATGGAAACAAGTGATCTCAGAATTGTTTGCAACTACAATTCAATTACTTCCATCCATTCTTGACATTAAATGGAAATCAACTCTTGAATGGAATGAACCCATCATTATCTTCACATGTATTATCAACCAATATTTTCTTTCTTCTATCCAGAAATATTTCTATTACTCTATTCCCCTCGACATATCTTTTCTGTAATTTATCACTATGTAGCTACTTTAACATGCAACTTTCATGTTGCAATATCTAACATCTCCTTAAGTGTTCTCAACTTCACGAGTTAGAAATAATCGCATCATTTAAGTTGTTATCATAATCATTTTTAATCCATATAGTATATACATGCATTCACCAAAATGAATTCAATAATTAATTTAATACCACTTGTAACATTTTCAACAAATCCAAAAAGTGATCTCAGAATTGTAACAAACAACAATTCAATCACCTTAAGCTAGTATTCATATTCATATAATGAAACTATCATTCATCATGCATTTCCAACACAAAAAATAATTACTAATAAAATAACAATCAATGTACCAATACCTATGGCCACATCTACACAATGCATCCCTGCATTGACTACACAATACCACATAGTTGTGTCTATCCATGGCCTCAACAGATCATCCACACACTTCCTACTGCTTGTTTGACTATTTGGATACCTTCCTTTTCAATCCAAACATAAAACCAGGAATATAATTCTTAAGTGCTCTTCAATGTCGACAAAGAAGTTGCAGTCCAAACATCACATATACAATAGATACCATTGAGCACTCACATAACGTTATAGCCCTTCCATATCTAACCATTTCATGGTCTCACACATGACTAGCTCTATGGATATTCATTGTTATAGAAGGATTATGTCTCCTAATTTAACCCGGTTATGAACCCATAACCAATCATAACACAATATGAAACTAACATTTTAACTAAATGAATTCTACCATAAACAACATTTACATACTTTAGGCCTTGGACCGTTACATACAAATTTAAATATTGAAAAAATAACTGAGGGAATTATTACCCCATTTCCCTTCAACATTAGAAGAAATCAAATGCATACATGAATGGCTATTATCAACCTACCTGATGCTTCCTGATCAACTGCCATTTGTATAATCTCACATGTTTCCTCCTCCATCCTTTTGATCACCATTCCTACCAGAAGATGGGTTTTGCATAGATGGAAATCATAAGCAACAAAAACATGATTTTTAACCATGATATATCATTTTTCCTGAATACATAATCCATAATCCATAATTAGTCACACTCAGTTTCTATAACATCATTATTTCATGTATATAACAACAAACTATTGTAAGTCCACAAGCAATCCATATTCATATCCAAGCATCTACATATGCACAAATATACATCCATATGCACCAAACATTCACTATTAGAATGTATATTAATGCATATGCATTATAAATCCATTGTAGGCATCCTGCACTCTTATTTATTTATTTGTTTATGTTGTAATTGGTTTTCCTTTAATTCATTCATATCCTTGTTGCCTATGGTGCTCCCATTCTACTCATCTACACTATTGTTCCATTTTCTAAACACTTTCTAGCCAATTTCCACTTGGCCATTATGCAATCCAATCGATGTGTTCCATTTGCACCAACTTCTCTTAGGTAGTCATATACAAAATTTACCTTTATGAAACATTCCAGCACCTTAGAATGAGGTGGCTCAGAACATTCACTGTATTACCACAACATTCTTGAATTAAATACTATTAATCCTAGTTTTCCATTAGATTATTTCACTTATCATTTCCCTGTGAAATCATACCTTTCACACTTAATACCATCCACAATGGAAGTCTATTTTCATTTAGTGACACTTTTCAAGTGAAATAACATTTATTATTCTATCTCCAATTTATCTGCATTGGCATCCTGCTTCCACTATGAACTATGGTATGAGAAGTGGATTTATTTCTCTGAGTACTTTTAGACAAGTATTTTAGTAATAATTATAAAATCCTTCCCAAGAACTCTTTTTCTTGTCACATAGAGATGATTCACACATCACCTCTTAAGTTGTTTGATCTCTTTCACATCAAGCTTGCAACTATCTACACATCTCTTCCTTCAAGGCTATGCAATCTTACTTTTCCTTTCTATGCCCATTAATGACATTACTCACATGCTTTCTTAATTTCCTTTGTGAGGATTATTTCTTTTGTACTTGCAATTCATTCATATTATGTAGTTATTGAATAATACTTGTGTTCCACTCTTCTTCTATTCTTTATCCACTTTTCATTACTTGCCTTGTAGCTCTTTGTTGTCTCAGCCAACTTATACAAGATCTATCATGCTTCCATGACTCCAATATATGATGCTAGTATTGAATTGATCTAATTATACATATAATTCTACCAAATCTGTGAGAAACCATTTTGTTACAATTATACATATTATAGAAATTTGTCAATCAATGTTATGGATCATTTTTTTGTTCAATTTATGAATATTTGTATCACAAATCTCCAAATTCTAATAATTCCAGGTTATTATCCTTTAAATCAGATTCTCAATGGCTATACTCATGCCCCTATATGATCTCTAAGCTAAAATTTATGGCTTCCTGAAAAAATCACTTTCACCCCATTTGTGCATTTTCTCCACTGGTGTAATTTTATTAAAATTCCAACTTCAGTCAACTGCATAAGAAAATATGTTAGGAATTAGAGAAACTTTTGTATGATTAATAGATAAAAATAATGACAAGAAATTCATAACAACTCTCCTATTTTAAATATGATACACCAAAAAAAAAACTACAACAATCTGGAATCTGCAACTTTGTCATTTTTCACTCCTTTTTCCAGACTTGGATTTTTTTAGCAAAACTGGTTATCTCACAATCTGTGCACTTTTGGAAAAATTTTGCTCGATAAAAGTTGTTTGTATTGATGAGTATATAAAATTTTGAGTACATAACATTTTCCAGTTTTGTGATCTAGAGTCACTTTTCCTCTGAAAATATCAAAAATCCCCAAAAAGTGGCCCAAAATAGTGGATTTTGGCCTATTTCAACATCCCCATTCCTATACCCTTAGGATTTATTCATTTGTTTCATGTGTTACTTATGTGTCTTCTTTATAGACTCTCTCCAAGAGTTTCAACTTAATCTGGACCTCTGCCAATGATATGTACCCAGATATTTAAAAACCACTATTTTGTTCAGAGAGTTCTTTCGGATCCATCGCATAGGTTTTAGGTTTTAGATATTTAAAAACATAAAACCTATTGGATGGATCCGAAAGAACTCTCTGAACAAAACAATGGTCGCAAAAGTCTTAGAACAGAGAAACCACTATTTTGCATTTTCTGACAAATCCATGTAGAATTGCACATGGTCCTTGTCTGAAAATTTTGTATATATCCTCTCCATGGAAAAAAACCATAAGTTTCATCTCCATATGACTTAATATTATCCCGTTGTGGTAAAAATAATAAAATGGCTCCAAACTTTGTTTGTTTTTTTAGAAACTGTGGAACAATTTTGCCTAAGTGCGATTTGCACCGCCTATCTCTAGTCGTAAGAAATATAGACCGTTGATATTATCTCTATTAGTGATCGATGATTGATGATCAATGATTTACTTTTAGAACTAAACCTTCCCACCGATCTCCCCGATGCTCGATCACCGACCATTGACCATCAGTCATGTTTCTCTACAAACCAAAAGTCACCCATGAATCTTGTCGATTCCCAATCATCAATCTTCGGTCATATTCCTCGACACACCAAGATTTTTCACAAATATTGTTGAAGCTGGACCATCGGCGACCGGTCATCTCTTTGCTGACGTGGAAACTATGCTGACATGGCATGATATGTGGATGATAACCTGGCATGACATCTCATCCTAGGGAATTAAATGGACTGACATGGCATGACACATGGATAATGACTTAGCATGACACATCACCACCTTCCTTTCCTTCATTCACCATCAATAGTGTCTCTTGAAATAATATGGACATTGCACTAATTATGTTGATGCCCGATCATCAGTCATCGATGATCGGAGATGTCTCGTTGTCGAACTTCAATACTTCGCCAAACTTGTCGATCCCCAACCATCGACCATTGACCATCTACCATTGAAGGTGTATGTTAGTTGAAATTTGACACTATGCAAAATTTTCCGATCCTCGACCATTAACTGTCGTCAATAGAATATTTTGGTTGATGAAATGAAATCTTTTCCAAATTTTGCTAACCCTCGGCCATCAGTTATCGACGATCGAAGATTTATGTTGACAAACTGAAAACTTCACCAAATTTTACCGACCCTAAACCATCGATCATAGGTTATCGGATATTTTTGTTGACGAACTAAAAACTTCACCAAATTTTGTCGACCCCCGACCATCGAAGATATCTATGGGTGAATTTGAACACTTATCAATTTTCAGCCAAAACCTACGTGAATCTGGGTCATCAATATCCCACTCAAATTGATCACAACCGTTTATTTCCTCTGAATTTCAAATGGATAAAAAATACCATGGACCATCAATCTTCCTCATTTTCAAGCCACTAAAATGAATCTCAACCATCGATCTGCTAACTTTTTCAAACTTTGAAAACTTTACGATTTTTGAATTTTTTAAGAACGAACCTAGGCTGTTGATCTCAAGATCAAACAAAATCTCAGGCGTTGATACTCTGAAATATTTCCCACATTATAATGGCCGCTAAAACATGAACTTTCTTGAAATTCTAGTTGAAATTCATCTGTACAACCTTGCAGATCGAATCCATTAACTTCTCAGATAATTCTAAATTATTTCAAACTCAAATTTTCCCACGAATTTGGGGATATTTCTCTCTAATATTTCCATTTTTCCCCAAGTCACACAGTTTGAAATATGCATTAGCAATTTTTTCTAATTTTCACTCGTTCTGGCCCATACTAGTCCTGTGTTTCAACCAAAATCTCTGATACTAATCTTTAACGTACCCAACCACCCATAGACTAGACACGCTACTCCAAAAACTCACTTCGAGAAGGATATCAAATTATGATATTAATTAATTCAAGCACGAGCATGAAAGAATGCGATAACCACACATGAAATAATCAAATTTCATGCTAAACCATTAAAAAAAAAACAATGTTCCATGCACAACAAATAACCATCAAACATGCACAAATAAATACATCTCTTAGAGATAATAATAATACACATCGAAATATACATTAGATAGAAAACATAAAGACCACTTATCTTTTATTAAACCATCACCAACTAGCTGCAGACCAAGGAAATTCCTCCCAACCATAGACATTGTTGTTCCAATTCTCAACAACAGGTCACCCTTGAGCCAAGGCTATGAATCCACAAGGACAGGTTCTAGGCAAAATCTAAAAACACACAAAAATTGGCTAATTATCTCTTAGGTTTTCCCAACCACACAACAATCCTAATTTCCATCTCGTTTTCCCCTTCAGCTTGCACAAACCAAAGAAATGAACCCCTTTATCTACCATGCAGTCCCTCGGGATGTTCCATATTTCTCCAGGGCTCTATTGCTACTCGTCATGAAATATCCATGCTGGAAACTCTAATGATTCTTAGTTGTGATAGTTCTTCTAGAACTACCATCAATCTCATGCACACGAGAATTCATTCCCACCTGGAATGATCAATAATGCCTCACAAACATCTCACAATGAAACTCCTCCTCTTACCATTCATTTCCATTCTCAACCCAAGAGCACGCAAATTAGCAAGAGTGAAATGACGAATTCTCTAAAATGAAATGATTAACCAAGAACAACCCCTCAAACAACCCACATGAAGGGTTTATATAATTACAAGAACCAAGAACCAGATGGCCTCCCTAATAAGCTCGTGCAACCACTTTTCTCAATTAAAACTAAAATGGGTAAACAAAATATAATAAAATACTTAGCCCCTTTATCCCCCCCTCTCATAGAATCATAGACCCCTATCCCTTTTCCTTGTTCGTCTTGTATCCAATGCTATATTTTATTAATATGTATAGATATATTACATTTCTAGGCACTCTGACCCCTTTCTAAGTAAGTAGTAAGGCTATATGAAAGCAAAGAAATGAAAATGAAATATGAAATTTGAAACTAGGAAAATGGAAAAATGGAAACATAAAAATGTAAATGAATTATGAAAATGAACTCGAAAATGGAAATGAATTATGAAAATGAATGTAGAAATTGTGAAAATATAGAAAATGGAAATATGAAAAATGGAAAATGGGAAAAGCAAATAGGAAAAAAGGAAATAGGAAAAGTAAAATGGTAAATGGAAAATGGAAATGGAAATGCTAATGAAAATGAATAAGTGGACATGGAAAATTGAATGAAGTATGAAAATGAACGTGGAAATGAATTATGAAAATGACTAAGTGGTGGGTATTATGAAAATGGAAATGGGATAAGTATGGAAATGGTTAAGTGTGGAAAATAGTTAAATATGGAAATGTTGTGGAGGATTAGAAAAATGTCTAAGTATGGAGTGTTGAAAACACCTCCCACACTAAGAGGGGGGGTGAATTAGTGTGTGGACTATTCTAACTTTTCTTCTTCTTTGAGTTAGAAGTTAAAACATATTTGAACAGATTACGAACAATCAAATCATAATCACAATGGGCACAGAAGATACCAGATGTTTGTATATAATTTATTTGAATATATGTGAATATTATAATAAGGATTTTCCCAACACCAACTGAAGTAAGGAGCACCAACTCCTCGGAGAGCACAAACTCTCAAGAAAGACCCATCTTGTTGATAGAACATAGTTTATCCAACTAGAGTTCATTCAACTCTAGTAGCAATGATCCATTATAGAATCAACTCTATCTCATGGTCATAGGTATACCATAAACGCTCATCACCTCATTTCATCTTCTCTCTAAAATTCGCGCCTTCTTTGCTATATCTTTTCTATGATATATTCATGCATTATTCACTTCTACATCTCTCTTATATTCACATGGACCTTAGGTTCCGATCTACCTCATTCACCTCACAAGCCACTCTTTCTCTACAAGCATTTTTTTAAGTGAACCAATCATGGTTGTATTTGTACGTGTTTATGCTCAAAATTTGTTTAAGTTATTGAGCCAACTTGTGCAACAATTTATAACTAACTTGTTCATTTACAATAACTTTGGGACCACTAGAGATCATCAATCCGGGTCTTCAGCGTTACACCTGGCATCCCCTTTCCTTTCACAAATAAATCACAGGTATGGATTGATTTCCTTCATCTCTATGATAACAGAGATCGACGCTTCCTTGAAACCATGTTCATATGATCAATGGCGTAGAACCACAGGCTTAACAATTTAAGTGACGCACTACATTCCACCCTTTAATCTCTTTACCATATGACCAATGGCATTGACCAAATGATAGGCGAGACAAGATCTTGAACATTTATTGATTCAATGATCATGATTCAATCTCCCGATGAGATGGATGAATGTCAGGACTTTGGGTCTTCACCCTTCGGGTCTTTGTGACTTCCAACCTTTCAAATATCTCGAATACGATATCACTGAATAGATTGGATGTTTCACATTATATATTAGAACCATATCAATGGTTATATTTGATCCTTACATCTATCCTTCATTGCTTAATCCAACGGCCAGGACTTAATCAAGCAATGATATGGATGTCCACCTTTTACTCTGCGACTTCGTCTATTATGCTTATGTTATCCTTCCACTGTATTTTGATAAAAAGTTGAGAATGCAACCAAACATCAGATCGACGGTCGAGATCTCCTTCAGGTCTCTGGACTTCTGAGATTTCGAGTCTCAACCCCTTATTTCATCCATACATCAATCTTCCAAAGCTGAAAAACCACTGAAGTGTGTCCCTCTCGAATTAATGGTCGAGATATCCTTCAGGTCTCCAGACTTTGGAGATTTCAAATATCAACCCCGTCTTTCCTCCAAAGTGATCACCTTCTCTGAAATTCATAAAATGGTGGAGACCACTTGTTGTCGGTTAACGCTTCCACTTACACTATCCTTCCTCTATAGTAGATCTATGATCGAGAGTTCTCCCAAAATGATATTCAGATCAGATGTCTTGTGTCCACTTTGGGTCTTCGGCATTCGGGACTTCAGGACATTGGGCAAGTGTTGGTGGTAAAACTCTCGAAGAAAAAATCTCGGAGTGATGTAAATTACTTGCGTCACTTGATGACATGTCACGAGCTGAGCAACTGCCACATGTCACTCATATTTGTGATTTGCATGTACCTTAAATGTTGATTTCAACTTGACACTTGTCATTCTTTGACTGTGCCACATGTCCTTGCTGATGTAGACTACTAATGTGGTCTGTCACAGTTTCTTGCTGATGTAGACTACTGACGTGGTCTGTCATAGTTTCTTGTTGACATCAACATAGATATCCTAATGTGACACATGTTCATATCCTTGATCTAATGGTCAGGATAGTATCCGAAGGGTGTCTCAGTTTGATGACTGAGAGTAACTTTGGAACTTCGTGACTTTTGACATCTGAAACTCCGTTAGTAAATATCCCAGAGTGACGTAACTTTCTTACGTCACTTGTTGAAATGGAATGAACCAATTTCCTCTTGACACTTGTCATCATCTGATTATGCCATGTGTATTTGCTGATGTGGTTTGTTGACATGGTCTGCCCCATGTCCTTGATGATGTGGTCTGCTAATGTGGTCTGCCATGTGTCTTTGTTGATATGGTATGCTGACCAACAAACTTGATCCAACGATCATAGTATGTCCTCCAAATTTGATGATCCTTATTCATTTCGGATTTCCGGGCTTCAGGTATTTCAAATCTCAAACTTTCTGGAGCGTAACCTCCTCACTTCTTTATACCCAAAAAGAATGTTGTTTGTTGATTAGGATTTTATATCAATGGCTCGATCTTTCTGTGATGCAGCTTTTCTATCTTATCCTGTCCCTCCACTCGAAAGTGATTCGACGGTTGATGGGAATTCGCATAATTGAATTCTCAATCATTTTTCCCCACTTATCTTGTCCTTCCACTCAAATGTGATCCAACGGTTGTGAAGATTCTTGAATCATATCCACGATCAAGGATGATTGTGGAACCACAACTTGCGATTGATTTAACTCATCACCCAAACTCCTCAATTGGAAGTTGTGCACTATTGGTGAGTCAACCACGATCGTTGATCTTCAAAGCTATACGATCGGACAGTCTTGACTAATTGCGAGATTGGAACTAGCGCGATATTTAATTCTCCTTTCGATCTCTGCAATCTATCCCTATTGTTGATTTGGAAATTATGCATCCGACGGTCACAACTCAATATGACTTAATCTGATCCCTTGTTGGATCAACCACAGTCGTTGATGTCCACGTCTATGAGATCTGACGATCTAGGCCAATTACCAGATTGGAACTAGTGAATCATTTGTTCTCTTTCCGATCTCTGCATTTTATCCATGCCATTGATCTGGCTTGTAGATCCGATGGTCACGATCCTCCAATGATCCTCAAGCCCACAGTCACTCATATGACTGTCGTTTGTTATATGAGATGATCAACACCGTCAATTTCCTTGTTAGGACAACTACTGAGACTTCTCACCTTTTCCAGTGCATTGGTCAACTTCTCAATATTTCCATCAATCCCCACGATACTTCTGCAATGTGCTTCTTCCTTCTGAGCTTTGATTTTCATTTGCTAACCCTCCTGAGATTTTATCATAGGAACATTGTTGATCCTATTGTGATCAACAATAATCATGAATTGCTTCATCCTATCTCTGCATTTGCTAACGTACTGTGTTTTCCCTTCTGAGATTTTGATATCCGCATACTATTCGCTCCTCCTCCTAAGCTTATGCTTTTGATCTATGGATACTTTTTGAAATCTTCTTCTAACTGATATACTTGTTGACATCAATGAAAATCTCATCTGTGGTAATTCATCATTAAAAAAATATCATCACATCGACTGTTGACATCAATGACAATCCGTCCAACAATCTCCCCCTTTGTCATTGAAGGAAACCCACTAACTTCATATACAAAACTCCCCCTGTGATGATGCTTTCCTCTTATGAAGTTTTCCTTTTATGAAGTTTCTCTCCCCTTTTGACATCAATGACAAAGGATTTTTTCTCCTATGGTAAAGCTCTATATGTTACTGACTAGAATCTTAACTTGGGTAACACTTCTTGTAATTATGTTCTAACTTCCATAACTGAATCACTCCCCCTGTCAATATTCTCTCTCCGTGCTTCTGACTACTCTCCCCTTTTGTTTCTGAAAAGGTATCTCTTCCTAAAAAGGTTTCTTCCCCTATTCATTTACTAACTTATTATCTCAGTTGATTGGGATTTTTGTGTTTCAAATGAGTAGTCTTCTTGATACCAATTTTTGTAGTGATCGAGTGTTTTCACAACTTAATCTAATTACTTTCTTATTTACTAACCAAAACTTCGCTTGAGTTTTTACTGATTGTTCTCCCCCTTTGTTTCTAAAAGGGTAGTATTTCTTGGCAGGGTTTCTCCTCTTGTTATATCTACAGGATGTCATGTACCTCATTTTGCACATCAGAATGTTGCTACTGTGGATGTTGTTGTCCTACTAGAACAGTGCGCAATTGTAGCTCATCTTATTCAAACAACTCTTGGATTTGCCCATGATTCTCATTGATTTCTAACCATATGTATCCATCTTCATCCAAGATGCTTCTTTACTGTACATTGTTCTAAAGTTGTATGAGAAAGTTTATATTATACTTGTCACATGACTGACATTCTTTTTTCAACAATCAATTTTACTCGTGTTCACTTGTTCAGTCTTTGCTATCCACATCTGTGAGTGTCC
>SNQJ01S0066310.1:29323-40151 GCA_010110895.2 Picea sitchensis | reverse complement strand
ATCCTGAAACAATTAATGGTAATGTTAAAAATTTAAGTAAAAGGATGAAAATGAAAGGTAAAGGAGAATGTCACTTTTACTTTAAGAATTTAATATTACCATTAATCAGTATATTACTAGCCTCCTTAACTACGTTTTTGGCTTTTGATTGCCTCTTGCTCCTTTGCTCCCCATACCCCACACTTTGTTTGCAAAATGACGCTTTAAAACTCAAAAAAAAAAGGTGAAAATCGGGCTTTATTTCCGGCCTGACCGCGCCCAAAAAATATTTTCGATCGTAGCGCGATATTATCGCGCCATCTATGATAATATCACGCTATTTTCAAAATCTCCAAAATAGCGCACTATTTTCCCCGATATTATCGTCGAGGTTGATTTTGCCGATAATATCGTAAATAGCACGATATTATCGCGATGTTGGTAACAGAGGTAGCAACATAAACAAGAGACAAAAAGAACACGAGATTTACCCTGGGAAAACCCCAAATGGGGGAAAAGCCCAACAACCTTTCTTAAATAGATTCCGTTCACAAAGCAAGTTCAATTAGATAATCTCTAGCACAAGTGCTAGCTCAACCAAAAATTCCACCCTAGCTGCAAATCAATACCATACAAAGGTAGCGCACCTCCTTGAGGAGTAGTGCACAAGAGGGAGATACCAAAAGACTGAACAAGAAGAAACTGAGTCACTCCACCAGTTGTCTCCTTCTCCAAACTTGCGCCTTGCTTCTGTGTAGCTGGGAGAGTGTGAGTGAATGAACAAATGAGCTAAGGCGCCTCCTTATTTATAGTCTTCTTGTCCTTCTAGTTGGGCCAACTTCTCTTCTGGGAAGGTGTCTTTTCATTATACTTTATTCTTCTAGGCCAACTTCTCTTCTAGGGTATTTCAACATCTGTCCAATGGATCTTGCTTCCAGAATCTTCTCCGTATCTAAGAAAGGTCATCTAGGAGGAAAAGATCCTCCCGCAACTACCAAAACATCAACATACTTCCCCTGACTCAGGAAGATCTCATCAGTTCTCTGCCACACGTCTAGTCCCAAAAAATAGTGCATCATGCCAAGATCCTTCATCTCAAATTTAGAGGCCAACTCATGCTTGCACCAAGTAATGAGGCGCTCTACTCTAGTGAGAAATAAATCATCAACGTACAAGATCAAAATCAAGGAATCACCATCAACAATCTTATAATATAGGTTGGCATCAACAACACTCTTGCTGAAACCCAAACTCATAAGGTATCCATCAATCCTCGCATACCAACCTCGAGGTGCCTGTTTGAGTCCATACAAGGCCTTCTTCAACCTGCACACATGGGACTCCTTCACTTGAATCACAAAACCGTCTGGCTGCTCGATGTACACCTCTTCCTCAATTTCTCCATTGAAGAAGGCTGTCTTTACACCCATCTGATGTAATCTCCAAACCATGGCTGAAGCAAGGGCAATGATCGTCCGAATGGAGGTGTATCGAGCAACAAGAAAAAATGTCTCCTCATAGTCTATTCCCTCTACCTGAGAGAATCCTCTAGCCACAAATCTCGCTTTGTGCTTCTCGATGCTCTCATCAGTTGCATGTTTGATCTTATAGATCTACTTGGAAGTCACCACAGACTTCCCCTCAGGTCTCGGAGCAATATCTCACACATCATTCTTCATGATGGACTGATACTCTTCCATCATGGCATCTCTCCATACTTGCTGACTAAATGCCTCCTCATAACAGGAAGGCTCAGAATCAAAGATGTGGCTCATCACTGCAACATAGCTTGAGAATCTCCAAGGTCTCTTACTTTCTCTTAAAGTACCACGAGGAGCTGCATTCCCTCTGCCTCTTGCAAAGTCTGATGAGCCCATGCAGGTCTCTAGGAACATTAACATGATCCACAGGGTCGACTGGATCAACTGGCTCAGTTGCCAACCTCTGAACTTCTGAAGGGTGAGGAGGAGAAGATACCATATCCTCCTGTCTCTCACTATCAATGTCCATGTGAGATCCTCTAGATATCCTGAAGGCTACCTCCTCAAAGGAAACATCCCTTCTCACCTTGATCTGTCTCTGACTTGGGATGTAGATACGATATGCCTTCAAAGACTCATTGTACCCAACAAATGTACCCTTCTTGCATTAAGGGTCTAGCTTCGTCCTTTTCTCTTTGGGTATGTGAATGTAAACATGACACCTAAATATCCTGAAGTGTCCAACCTAAGGGTTCACTCCGGTGAAAGCCTCCTCAGGAGTCATATCCTTCAAAATCTTATGGGGGCTCCTGTTCTGAACATACACAGCGGTCATGGATGCCTCTGCCCACAGAAACATAGGCAAACTCTAATCATGAATCATCGCCTTCGTTGTCTCAACAATAGATTTGTTCTCTCTTTCTGCAACCCAATTAGGCTAGGGGTTGTAAGGAACAATGTACTCCCTCTTGATCCCTGCCTCAACGCAAAAATCACTGAAATCCTTGGAGCTTTACTTTCCTCCATTATCTGATCTCAATATCTTGATCTTCTTTCCGGTCAGCTTCTCAACCTGTGCTTTGTACTCCTGAAACCTGCCAAGAACGTCTCTAGATTCCTTGGAGTTCAATAAGTAAATCCAAGTCTTTCAGGATTAGTCATCAACGAAGATCACATAGTATAGGTATCAACTCAATGAAGCAACTAACATAGGCCCACACAAATCTGAATGCACCAGGTCTAAGATCCCCTTGGATCTGCTGTAACTACTCAGAAAAGACCCCTTCGCATTCTTGCCAAGAGCACAGCCTCTGCAAATTCCATCATGCTCTACACGAAGCACTGGAAGACCTGTCACCATCTTCCCCAGAGCGGGAAGAGCTCTATAATGCAAATGGGCAAGTCTCCTATGCCATAACTCACTCAGACTGATAGAATCATGAACTAGGGCCTGGACTGGTCAAACTGTCAATATGCACAAACTGTCTTCTCGAATACCAATCACACGGGCTAATCCTGTGCTAGAGTTCTTGTGCCAAGCAAGAACATTACCATCAGAGAAGGAAACCTTGTAGCCTTTGTCCTCCAAGGCTAAAATAGAGACAATGTTCCTTCTCATCCCTGGTACAAACAATACATCACTTAAATGAAGTGGGGTACCGAAATCTAACTAGAAGGAAATGGCCCCAGATCCCTTCATAGTACATTTTGCATCATCACCAAGTACAACGTGCAACCGAGAGTCTCTCTCTACTAGGTCAGTGAGGTGCTCTCTATATCAGTGATATGTATGGAAGCACCACTATCAATCAACCAAATATTACAACTAGTAGGAATCGTACCTGAGAGGGATGAAATGAAGAAGAAATCCTCATCGTCCTTGCTTCCTTTCCTTGACTTCTTCTGGGGTGGCTCTCGATCAACATCAGTGGTGGAGGCATGCTGCTTCTTATTCTTCCACAAGGGGTACTCTCTTGCATAGTGGCCAAACTTCTCACATTTGAAGCACTGGACCTTTGAAAGGCCCTTCTTTTTACGCTCAGGCGCTAGTCTGGGCTTCCTCTCTTTGAATGATATGTCGGCACCTCATCCTTTTCCTTTACCTTTCCTTGCATGAGAGGCAAGGGCATGACTCTCATCATGATGGGAACTTTGTGCACCTCTGGCAACAAGTCTGGTCTCCTCCTGAGTACAATCTGCCCATAACCGATCAAACTTAGGCAATTTGGATAGCCCACTAGTACTTTGAATGAATGGCCTCCAATGGCTTGGAAGACCATTAAGAGTCAACATGACAAGCTCTCTATCTGAGATGATCTCTCCAATGGCACCCAACTGATCTTTGATCTTAGATATGTTCATGAAGAAGGTGGCGACTGTATGTTCCTTAGCCATCTTGACGTTCTGAAGCTGGTGCTTCAAGGCAATGACTTTGTTGGTGTTGTTTCTCTCAAACAACTTCTTCAAGGCATCAAACATCTCTCTAGCTGTCTTCAACTTGGAGATGTGCGGAATTAGGTGGTCTCTCAGAGAGTAGATGGTGATCCTTCTTGCTCTTGCGTCATTCTTCCTCCATTGAGATTTTCTGATGCATCAACTGGTTCTGGCACAACCTCATCCACAAACTTCATCATATCACTCTCTTTCAGAGTGATGAGAAGCCTAGACTTCCAAGAGTGGAAGTTGGAGGCTCCATCAAGCCTATCTTCCACTGGCACACTTGTCACCATGGCTGCAAAAACCTTAGGATCGAAAATAATGCCAAAAATTCAAACTTCTCCAATTTGCAATTTGAGAGTTGCAGGAGGTGCGCTAGGACAGAGCACACTTGTTTGTGAAATAATTCGGCCCAACAACCTAGGGAAAGTGCTCAACGAGCTTGACGGGGAAAAGTGCAGTTGCAACCAAACCCTAGCATAACTGCAGAAAAGAGCTAGCTAGTTGCAGGAGAGGGATAGTGAACTTGTGCTGATGTCTTCTTCAAGAACATTGCTTTGATTCCATGTTGAATTTTATGCTTATTTAGATTTCATTAGCTTTATTTAACATTTCACATTAACAGTAGCATAGATGAAGCATAAACCATAACCAATAGTTGCAGTAAATAACCAATATCACAAGAAGACATGGAGTGCTGAGAGCCAGATGGACAGAGCATAGCCCCGGAGGGCCCTTCTTTTCATTGATGCCTTCTATACATCACCAGCATCACCGACCACCACAACAGCCTGGTCCTAGAAGGCAATGGGTTTTGCTCCATGAGGTAATGAATCGAGGTATCATGGTAAGTGTGAAATATCTCTGATCCAGCTGATCTGGATATCTATTGCTGAACTACGGTTTTGTCACTGAAGTTTGATACTCTGGGGTTTTTTGGATGCGTTTGAGTTAATGTGTGAACATGCTTGGTGATTTTCGCATGTGTGTTTCATTCATTAAGTGTTTTAGTAGTATAAAGATAATGAATGCGAAAGAAAGGACAACACAACTCACTGATATATATAATGAGGAAAAAGCAGGAAATACAATAATAAGCTGGAAGCAGATATACTAATCATCAGTTAGATCTCAAGGATTGTCACTGGAATGCAACTCAACTAACAAGAAATACCCGTGATCAGAAGAATGAAGGCTAATCTGTGCATGCATGGATAGATCGACAAAAAGCAGTCTAGAAGCTCACGGTAACTGTTGTAGAATCTGGAAAACTTGCCCTGATGGCGATACCCATTGGAATGGACTGGAAACTGTCTCAAAATAAGCGGCCTGGCCTCTAGGCTGATCTTGGTCACTGTCGGACTGAAGATCCGACCTCTGAAGCTCCGGATGTCATCCCCTGGGGGTTTGCGCACCTCCTGGGTTGTGGGAGTGCGCCCTAGTGATCCCATCGACGGAATCTGACGATGTATGACTCGAAACGATCGTCGTGGCCTCCTTTGTAATGGGTCAGAAGGGTTTCCTCGGATCTGCTCCGAAATACCCCCTGGAACCCCAAATGTGCTTCCTCAAGAGTTGCGCCCTAACTGATTGTCTGCTGTGTTCTGGGAGATTCCATCGTCGGAAAATGACGACATGTGGCTCAAAAGGTGCACCCTGGTTAGCTCTCTAATGGGTTGGAAGGGATCTGCAAAATACTGAACTGTCTCATGCGACACACAAACTCTCTCTCTAACCCTTGCGCCCTCATTTGCTGAGCTACGCAATCATTGAACTAGATACCTGAAATGCACGGTGAAATACCTGGATGGTATCTCCGATAGGTTAGGGTGTGTTTCTCAACACCGAAACCGATCAATGGTGGTGGTTTCCTCCAGAAATCCACAAAACAACAAGGGGGTCGATCTCCTCCTCTGCAAATATCTCAACATCAAATCATAACATACTGAGGAATTAGGTTGAATTCCTCCCTTTATACTCTTCTCGATCTAATTCACCATTGACATCACTTAAGCTAGGCGCTTTTCCTCCTAAGGTGAGTAATTAATTAATTAAGTCCCCCTTTAACACGTTTTCGTTCTATTTCTTTGTTGAATTAGGCTTAAGTGATTTTTCCTATTCCTTTTGGCTTAATTCATCGTTTAACCACCAAATCACCCTTATTTCTCCTCTTGTTCCCTGTTTGTGCCTGACTATATCCTATGGGAACAAATAGACTACTAAGTCACTCCCTGCTAGCCTACTCTTGGGAATGGGACATCACAAAGTGTCACTCTGATATTTGAAGCATTTGAACATGTTGCAAAGAATCTTTCTTGATTTCAGAACGTTTGCTTGGAATTTATGCTTTTTGCCTTATTTAAACCTGGCGGGGGGGTGTCATTGTGTCCTAGTAAGTTGGTTACCCTGGGAAATAGGTTGATACTTGCTGGTTCCTTGAAGAGTCATCGTCCATTCCCTACCATACTTGTCACTTTCCATACTTCTTTCCGTCCATCTTCCCTGCCTTTTGGGATCTTCGGGTATATTGACCCAAGAAGGGATTGTACCTTACCTCATGGGAAGAAGGGGCTAAAGGCCCAGAGGGTAAAAGTAGCTGGCAAAAGATAAAAGCCAATCATAACACCTTTGAGATGCTTCGCCTAGGGATCCTCGAGAAAGCAATGAAATGCTTCTCTGTAAGAAATGAGGGACCTGTTGCCGTCCTAATACACACTTGCAAACGTGAGCTAAGTCCAACTCGCTTGGTGTGTCCTTGGAGGCACAATGCTTAGGTTCACAGTCCACACTGTCACCTTGACTGGAACCTCTTCCTTCTAGGCTTACTCCTAGGGAAGCCAAGGGGGGTAGACCCTAGTTACTAGATTGGATTTAACGTTTAAGGTTCTAGGAGTTGTTTTTAACTTGTTAAAGGCTAAAGGGGGAAAACTAGCCTAAGATGCTAAGGCAGCAAATGCAAAGTGCAAGTTAATCTAAATGACAATCAACCCTTTCCCTAAGTCAACTAAGTCTAGTGCCTAAGGTTGGGCAAGGGGTCAACTGAGTTTGAGGGTGGTTTAATTACAAAATGTTTACAAGTAAAATAAGTTGAAACTACCCCCAAACCAAAGATTACAATTACTTACAAAAGAATTAAAGATGTTACAATGATTACACAAGATACAAATAGATACAAAGATACANCATGAGCAAAGTCCAGCTCACTTAGTGTGTCCTTGGAGGCACAATGCCTAGGTTCACAGTCCACACTGTGACCTTGACTGGAACCTCTTCCTTCTAGGCTTACTCCTAGGGAAGCCAAGGGGGGTAGACCCTACTTACTAGATTGGATTTAACGTTTATGGTTCTAGGAGTTGTTTTTAATTTGTTAAAGGCTAAAGGGGGAAAACTAGCCTAAGATGCTAAGGCAGCAAATGCAAAGTGCAAGTTATTTTATATGACAATCAACCATTTCCCTAAGTCAACTATGACTAGTGCCTAAGGTTAGGCAATGGGGTCAACTACGTTTAGGGGTGGTTCAATTACAAAAGTATTACAATTAAAATAAGTTGAAACTACCCCCAAACCAAATATTACAATTGCTTACAAAATAATCAAAGATGTTACAATGATTACACAAGGTACAAATAGATACAAAGATACAAGAAAATCAAAGTGAGATCAACACATGAGCCAAGCATGCCCCAATAGCACTTACTCTATTGGATTGTTTTTCAATGGCAACCATAAAAGCACTCGACTCAAGAAGGTGATGCCTCCCCAAGTGGGATACTCAACCCCTTCTTGAATCACACCACAAGAGCAAATAAACCAAAAGATATAACAATGTTTAACTCATATGTTCATAAAGACATGAAACATTAAAAACATAAACCATGTAGTTGCAATAAGGATTATAAGCATGAAATTATTATCAATGTGTGTTCCTACACATACATCTAAAGCCCCCAACACACAAGGATTTTCTATGCAACTAGATGTTTAAGGAGTTTCTTAAAAGTTGGATAAATTTTATTTCCCTCCCCTTAAACTATGTTGGGGCTTTAAACTTCCTCCTCCCTTGGCCAAATGACTGTCAGGTGCTCAATATAGTAAGACAACGAGGCCCACCTTATCTTCCCAGGTCAGCCCTGACAGTAAGAGTACTTCCCGGAAAGGATCCCCTTAAGGATCACGGGACGGTCCCCCGCCACTTCCTTCCGTTGTTTTCCTCAAACCCATTTTAGATGGTGGAGATGGTTGAATAAAGTTATCCTAAGTGTTTAAAATGTTATTATGACTCTCGGGTGAGTCTGTAGGTGTGTTTGGTTGATTTTATGAGTGTTTTAGATGCCCAAAATTTTAGTTTTTAGCCCAAAACCAAAACTGAAGTTGTTGTTATGAGTGTGCTTGCAAGATGTAAAAGTGATAGCCATAAACACATCTAAACATCAATGGAAAGCTGCAAGATACATATCATTCATTGATCACCATTCCATATGT
The DNA here is from genome assembly GCA_010110895.2 of Picea sitchensis. Classification (NCBI taxonomy): domain Eukaryota; kingdom Viridiplantae; phylum Streptophyta; class Pinopsida; order Pinales; family Pinaceae; genus Picea; species Picea sitchensis. The sequence goes on along the minus strand of SNQJ01S0066310.1, from coordinate 31,773 downwards.
AAACTTGAAAGAAAAATGTGAAGTTAAGGCAAGAACAACTTGCCACTTATAACAGAAAATCGTTTGTAAATGAAATGTTATGATTGTAAAGATCTTAAACCATATCATAAGATAGCACGAATAGAAAATTTCATAAGATAACCATTACTAAACTAACATCCCATTTACCATCACAACATATAACCTTGCAAAGAGAAAGAGACAAGAACAGTTTGCCGAAATAGTAATAGAATTAAAACTTTCGTAAAAGGAAATGATCATTCACTTATGTGTTAACCCATTTGGAAAGATATACTTAAAAAGAAAACTTTAGCAAAGTGAAAGATCTAGATCCTACTTGGTCACATATGCTTGAAAAAGAGAGATGAAATAATGATTTAAGAAACTAGACAAGATATATCATTTAAGCTAAACTTAAAGCATTAAACCATGAATATTGATAAGCATATGAAGTAAATAACTTGAAAGAAAGGAAAATTAGATGTGATGACTATTCTTGAATATTTTAAACCATCATAACACCTAGATCATCAACATAAATAATTTTCCTTTAAGCCTCACGATTTTGGGGATTACTCTCCCAAGGTGTAGGCAACTAACTTAAATAAAAAAAAATATGAGAAACTTAAAAACCACTCACAATGGCCAAGGTGGAGGCAAACCTACCATTTTTAGCCAAAGAGGGTTGTAAACAAATAGACAAGATTATTATTATTAAGAGGCCACACTACCTTGTCTTGTGGACAAGAGGGGTCAAACAAATGAAAGAAAATTAACTTGGAAAAATAAATTAGTCTAGCCCAACGATATTGGGGGGTTGGCTTGGTCAATCACACACCCAAGGTGTAGGCAATGTATGTTAGCTTAGAATGATACAAAAAAATTGATGAAATAGAGGAAAAGCAATGGAATTTACAAGAGGAAAGGTAAGAGATTCGTTACCCAACCAAGGAGGCTCTTGGGGATGTCTTGAAGAAGAATTTTGACAGCATTTCCCCTTGTTTCTGGTAAGAACCTGTAAAAACCAGCAAGCAAAAGCTTGTCGGAAATGCTACACAACACAACAAAGTTAAGGAAAATTTATGTTTTTTATGCAGAAATTTTCCACATGAAATCTCCAAGTAATAAAATTGAAATATATGAAAATTTGTGACCTATCTAAGAGGGTTAGCAAACTGAAATATATAATGGAGTGCAGCAGAAATATAAGACCAAATAAACTTGGAGTTTGAGTAGAAGTTAAGGGAAGACTTGTGCTTGAGGTTTTCCTAATAATTCCTTGAAGTGAACCTGCAAAACTTGAGACAAGAGTGAGCCAAGAATAGATATTGTAAATGGATAAGCTAACTACTTGAAATACTTCTAAGCAACTAGCTACCCAACACAAATAAATCAGCAAGAATACTCTATGTTAATCTACCCAAATGAAATACTTCATTCAAGATCTACCCAACCAAACCACATGAAAATCAAATCCCACAATATCACCTCATATGTAGAAATCAACAAGAATAATCTATGATGTTTCCAAATCCTCCAAAGTTTTATTGATCCAATATGAGAGTGTTGTAGCAACAAGTTGCTCCAAGACTCTCAAGAGAAATGAGTGAGATAACAAAATGGCAAGAGCAAGAGAATGGGAGTGAAGTGAAATTCCAGTATAGTAACACTAGCTCAAAGAATGGTGAGGAAAAAGGGTGAGGGAGGGTTCTACTTATACCTCAAGAGGCAAAGTGAAGGTACTTGGATGAACTCCAAGTGTCACATGCCAATCAAAAGAGTGAATCTCTAAGAGAGGGGGCGCCCCACCTAGGGTTTTAGACATGGATAGGTGAGTTGGAAGGGTGTGGGCTACCTAAGGATGAGTTGTGAGGCTAGGGAGAGCGCACTAGGTGAGAGAGAGGGGCCCACACTCAAGATTTGAATGTTAGCTAAGGTTTTGGGTGAAGGGGGGACGTCTTTCCCCCTTGAGGGCGTGAGGTAGAGAGAGGGCGAGTGGGTTTGGGTGTGAGTTAGAGTGTGGGGAGGAAAGGATGGGTGAGGTGTAAGGTTAGGAGGGGCGCACCTCACATATGAGGGGCCCACACCACAAATCAAAGCCCAAAACAATGGTTATGTGATGAGGGGGGCGTGAATCCCCCTAGGGCGTGAGCTAATGAGTGAGGGGGTAAGGGTTAGGGGGTGTGTTTAAGTTGTAAAGTGGGTAAAGAGGGTTGGTTAGGTTAGGAAGGAGTTATCTTGCTCTTATCCACCTTAACATTCACCCAAGAACTCTTTTTTACAAAATTACAAAATTTGAAATAGCAATTAAAATTCTTGTTTTGACTGACTCTGACTCTGAGTGGACAAAGGCGTAGCAAACTTTGTCCGACTGAGCTGAAACTTGGTCTATGGGTGTAGGGGGTGCTATTCCATTGTTTTTAGCACAAATACCCCTATCAAAAGCCCAA
>SNQJ01S0066310.1:1557-16147 GCA_010110895.2 Picea sitchensis | reverse complement strand
TTTGGAGAGCTGCAATAGACCTGTGTCCCGATTGCAGTTTCATTCCGACCCATTGGAGATCCAGCCAGGGCGCTTACATTGAGCCATCTATCGTCAGATTCCGACGGTGGAATCTTCCAGATCAATTCATCCAGCCATTCAGGGCGCAGTTATTTCGGACAGACATTTGGCGTTGCATGCAGAGTTTCAGGGCAGATCCGGACAAATCCTTTCGACCCATTTCATCGTTTGACGAGACGATCGTTTTGAGTCATATAGCAGCAGATTCCGTTGGTGGAATCTTTTGGGGCGCATTCAGTGTTCCAGGAGGGGCGCAAACCCCCCAAGGGTCCAGATCCAGTGCCGCTGGGGTCAGATCCAAGGTCCGACGGACGTCCATTGCAGTCTAGAGGCTAGGGCGCTTCTATTGGAGCAGTTTCGGGCACATTCTGACGGTGGATACTTCAGGTCGAGTTTTCCAGTTGGTAGCGGTTACCGTATTTCTCCGGAATCGCACATTTTTGCCGATCTATCCGTGCATGCATCAGATCTGCTATCTTCTTATGATCACGGGTATTTTTTTTGTTATTCGATTGTATTCCAGTACAGATCCAGGAGATCTGACTGACGTTTAGACTCTATATTTCCAGTAGGCTATTGTATTTCCATGCTTGAACCATTATTATTCATGATATTGAGCAGTTGACATTCTATACTTTTGCATGCATCCTTATATGATTGTTAAACCTTAAATATGCAACATGCACATGTAATAACCGACATGCACCTGCAATAACCAACATGCAACCACAATAACCGAAGAATATCTCAAACACACGGCTAAACGCATCTAGAAACCCCCAGTGTGTCAGATCTGCAAGACATAGCATTAGAACAGTAGCGAATATCTTGATCAGCCGGATCAGGGATATTTCAGCTGCTCAATCAGCCCTCAAACGATTATTTCAAACCGTTTCTCCGAAGGTCCTTTTTCTTTAGGAAACAAAGGTGGTTGGTTCCCGGGCCTAGGAGGTCCTCTCCAGGTGGTTAAAAGATTGGTCCTTTGTGGCAAGTGACTCCATTGGTTTGGCCGAGGGACTTTTGACTGCGTGGAGTCCAAAGTTGTCTCTTTTAGATGTTGCATGCCTCCCTTCTTATATTAAGACTACTTTAAAGGATTCAGTGACAGGTGTTGATTATACTCTTATAAATACTTACAACCCCTTTGTGGAAAAAAAAGAATTTTTGGGAACCCTTTTTTGCTAAAGAAGTCATGAATTCACAAAACTTGATAGTGGGTGGGGATCTAAATTTTACCCTCTCCCAGAATGAGGTCTGGGGTATATCTGCCAGAATAGACTCTCTTGGCCCTTTTCTTCAGTCTCTCCTGGAAGCTCATGGTTTGGTGGATGTTCAACTGGTAAAGTTGGTTCCGACTTGGATAAACAATCGTAAACAGGAGGTGACAGTGGCAAAGAGACTTGACAAGTTTTTGGTCTCAGACTCTTTAATGATTGGGCCTATAAGGATTCGTTCATGGGTCGAAACCGGGGGCACCTCAGACCATAGGTCGGTGGTTTTATCTTTGGATTCCCCAAAAATAAAGCCCCCGACGCCATTCAAATTTAATCCTGCCTGGTTGGAAGAAGAGGATTATAAAATTCTGTTTCAGTCAGTGTGGACTCCTTTGGTGAATTCTCAGTGTTGTTCCCTTATGCAACAGTGGGCTGATAATTTGTCAAAAGTAAAAAAATCCACCAAATCCTGGGCAATAGACTACAATAAGTGTAAACAACAACAGCTCAAATCCATGAAAGCTGAGATTGCTCATCTGTTTCAACAAAATGTTTCGGGTATTTTTTCTGAACAGGAGTTGGAAACCCTAAAAGAGTTGGAATTGAAACGACATGGTCTACTGACAAAAGAAGAACAACTCCGACGCTTAAATAGTAGGGCCCTTTGGATTTAGGAAGGGAACAACAACACAAAGTTCTTCCACTGTTTCGCTTCCCACTGCAAAAATCAAAATTCGATTATAGAAATCCAAAATGTGGAAGGAATCCGAGTTCGGTCTTTCGATGAGAAGGCTCAAGCTGGGTTTTCACATTTTAAGACGGTTTACACTGCCCCTGAAGGTTTCCCCATCTAGGAAATTCTTCAAGTTCTCCAACTTTTCTCGCAAGTGATCACGGATGAAATGATTGAGGCCTTCAGAAAGGAGGTTGACGAAAAATAATTACAATATATCTTGTGATCTTTCCAGAAAGGTAAGAGTCCTGGCCCAGATGGTTTCACTATTGAATTTTATTTAGGTTTTCTTGAGTTCCTTAAAGAGGATCTCATAAAAGTGGTTCGAGAATCTCAAAGATCTGGGAAAGTGCTGGGAGCACTAAACTCAACCTTCATAGCATTAATTCCAAAAAAACAAGACTCCGGAGATTTTGAAGATTTTCGGCCGATTTCCCGTTGCAATCTCATTTACAAGCTCATTTCGAAGATTATTGCACAACGCCTTAAACCTATTCTGAACGAGATTATCTCTGAAGAACAATTTGGTTTTCTTTTCAAAAGATAGATACACGATGCGGTCTCTCTTGCTCAAGAAACTTTGCACACTGTTCACAGACAAAAACAGGCTGCGTTCATAGTAAAACTTGATCTCTCAAAGGCTTATGACTGTGTTAACTGGACCTTCCTTCGACATCTTCTAATCTAGATCGGATTTGAGGTCGAAGCAATGGAATGGACTATGGAATGCATTCAATCTGCCTCCTTTGCAGTCCTCATAAACGGATCCTCGTCACCTTTCGTCCGACCCTCGAGGGGGCTCAGACAGGGATGCCTCCTTTCCCCTTTCCTTTTCCTACTTGTTTCAGAAGATTTGAGCCATCTAATAAAAAATGCTCGTGATTCAGGATCTTTCAAAGGAATCTCTGTATCAAACTCAGAGGTTTTAACACATATCTTTTTTGTTGATGATATCCTTCATTTTGGAGAAGCCTCGGAAGGGAATGCTCGAAATTTGAGGACTATTTTAGACCTTTTTCAACTAGCAACAGGTATGCAGATCAACTTTGAAAAATCTTGTCTGGCTCATAACAACATCCCAGCAGATGTGCTTCCAAATATTTGTGCTTCCCTTCCCTTCCCTATGTGCTCTTGGACAGAGGGGTTCAAATACCTGGGTTTTTTTCTCAAGCCAAACTGCTACTCCTTTGCGGACTGGATATGGTTGTATCAGAAGATAGAAAGTCGAATCTTACACTGGACTTACCATTTCCTTTCTCGGGGTGGGACATTTACTCTTTTGAAGTCTGTCCTTTAAAGCATCCCAGTTTATTGGGCCACCATAGCGACCATCCCAAAAGGACTTCTTCACAAAATTCGAAAATTATGTTTCTCTTTTCTGTGGACAACCAGCAAAAAATCTGAAGGCATTCCTTTAGTCAAATGGCAGTCCTTGGCCATGCCAAAAGAATTAGGAGGTTGGGGTATAAAAAATCTCCCACTCTTCTGTCTATCTCTTGCTGCAAAATCCCTGTGGAGGTTGGCCGAAAATCCGAATTCTCTTCGGGGAAGAGTTTTAACCACAAAATATCTCCCTGGTCTTTCCTTGGTTCAGTGGTTTCAATGCCCTTCTAAATCTCATAAGAATGGTTCGATTGGATGGAAGGCTATGGTTCAGGCCTTTCCTCTTATTGGTGAATGGACAGCCTGGAGCATTGGTTGTGGGAGGCAGGTCAGGATCGGGTTGGATCCTTGGGTGGGAGCTGGAGAAGCATACAAATTATCTGAGGGTCTGAGAACAAAACTGAATAATCTTCACATTCATTCCATTGCAGATGCTTCAGCTCAAACCCCACAAGTATGGGGTCTAACAGGATGGAAATCAGCACAAGATCTAGGACTCATAAATGATGAAGCAATTGAGTGGTCACATTATATCAGACTGCTATTAGAAAATTTCATTCACCTAGATCCTGTAGCATAAGACTCCTTAGTCTGGACAAAAAACCCTGTATCAGGTATATATTCGGCCAACAGGGGTTACAAAGCTGCCATGGAAGAATTTGCCCTTGGGGAGAAAGCTGATTGGTGGAAAAAGATTTGGAAGGTTCCGGGACCATTAAAAGCAAAGACACTACTATGGTTAGCCCTTCAAAATCTCCTTCAAACCTGGGACAATTTACAGAGAAGAGGATGGGAAGGTCCTAGTAGATGTTCATTATGTGGTTTGGCTTTCGAGACAGTTTTTCATCTTTTTCTCGCTTGCTCATATGCAGCTATGATTTGGTCAAAGGCTTCTCAGTCTTTTTCTATAGGCCATCCGAGTATGGGTGAATCACTGCTTGAAGGCACACAATGCTGGTGGTCAGATTCAGGGGTAAACATTTTTGCTGCTTTCCCATCTTTTTTCGTTTATGGGATATAGTGGGTGCGGAATATGAGCATCTTCAATGACAAGCCCCTTCCATTTGAACTGATTTCTGCCCTTGTGGTTCAGTGGACAAAAGAACATCAAGGGGTTTTAAAACAACAACGACCGCGCTTTCTAGAAGCACCATTCATTGACCAGAGTTTTCCCTGGGTTTTCTTCGACAGGATAAGTCAAGGCACCCCTCCACTGGCAGGGGCGGGAGCAATGATCCATCTCTCTCCGGCCCATAAATTACATATAAAATTTGCCCTGGGGCGTGGCACAAACAACAGAGCAGAGCTAACTGCGCTTTGGGCAGTTCTTCATGTCGCTTTAAAAAGAGGCATAAAAAATACCCAGTGTTATGGGGATTCCAAAATGGTCATAGACTGGGCCCTTCAGCTAATACACATTTCAACTCCTCATCTACAACCCATTTTGCGCGCAATTCAGTCATTGGTTCCGCACTTCGCCCTGCTCCGTTTTAAACATATATATCGAGAATTCAACGCAGAAGCCGATACTCTCTCCAAACAAGCTATGCTGATTGAACCAGGCACTATGAGTATTACAGATTGCTCCACCATGGAGGTGGAAACTTTATTTTTTGGCAGCTGAAGAAAGACATGACAGTGTGACCCTTTTTGACACTATGTTTGTTAAAACTCCACTCAGGTTTTTTTTTTGGTTTTTTGTTTTTTGGGTGATCAGTCTTAGACAACAGAAGGAATACATACAGCTCGAGGAGCATGTAACAGTCCCACAGGACAGTTCTGTTTATTTCTATAGAAATAAAAGATTTTTTCTATGAAAAACAAATATTATTGAAGAGATAAAAAGTCATTATATATATATATATATATATATATATATATATATATATTGTATGCCAAGAAAAGTGAAGGAATTTATAAGAGAAAAGGGTTATAGATGAAGTGTTTTTTTCAATGTTACCAACATCTCGATAATATCGTGACGTTGGCGATATTATCTTCAAAATCAGGGTTGACAATATTTTTTGATATTTTTATTCTTACAACATTTTTTTCATTCTTACGACATTTTTCGATATTTTCCCCGATGTTGCCGATATTTTCATTTTCGGACCCTTGGTGATATTTTGCCGATGCCGATGTTTGCAACACTGGTTTTTTTAAGATGTGCATAATTTATTATCGGAATAAAGTGGGAGCTTCATACCTGGTACATCTAATTTAATTATCAAAGGTGTTCATAAGCTTCATAAACAAAAACTTATTTATCGCAAATTATCATCGAAAAAAATAGAGTCTAGTAATGAAAAATGAAGATTTTCTTATGAAGGTTGTCCAATTTTATGTTATGGGTTTTCTACATTAAAGGGGATTATTCAAGGAAGAGAGTTTAACATTGTTATCAGGCTGGACCATAATGGAAATTACATTAATATTGATTTTGCAAAACAATTATTTTTTTTTTGTTTGTTAATTTGTGCGGGACCTGTTGGCTCGCGATTAACCTATGGCTTGAGAAACCACGACTCAGGGGCATCTAAGCCGTCAAAATCACCCGGGGATCGCACCCGGCCTGAGCCACACCAACCCTTAATATGGTTGGATTTTTTTGTCCCCGCAGGTTTCGAACCGGTGACTTTAACATCACGGAGTGGCTTAACAACACACTCCGTCACCGACTGTCCTACACCTCGGGGACTTTGCAAAACAATTATTAATTCAGGAGCCAAATATAATTGGAAAGGAAGATATTTTTCACAAAACACAATATGAAATTAAGGACTTGCTAGTGACAATTGATGATTATGAAGATATATCCCAATTCAAGGTGGAAACTATGTATAAAAAAGAGTTTGACATAATTCTTGGGTTACCTTGGTTTGGAAAACTAGGTACCTTTATTTTAAATACAGAGAAAAGATTTTTGATTTTTTCGTATAAAAAGAAAATGACGACATTCCAGAGGACATTACAATGAGGTCAAAATTGATAATACCTTCCTTAAAAGTCTTTAAATATATCTCAAAGGTGATCCTTCAAGAAAATCAAAAGTCAATATCCAGGATGCAAAAAGATTTTGACGAAGCTATTATGGATAAAAATGAAGAAATTTCTCGCCTAAAAGATCACAATAAAAAATTACTTGCACAAGTCAAGAATTCCAAGGATACGAAGTAGAGTAATCAAAGATTAGAACAAGACAAAGAAGATCTCGAGAAAGAATTCAAAAAGCACCTATTAGAACAACAAGAAGAAAATGTGCGTTTGAAGAACCTTAATCAAGGGTTACTAGAACACATCAGAAAGTTGAAGGAAGAGAAACTTGAAAATCTAGACATTAAAGATATCGACAAATCAGATAATGAAGAAAATTCACGTTTAGAAAATCATAATCAAAACCTACTTACGCAAATAAAAGAGCTTAAGAATGATAAGAGGTCTCTGGAAAACAGGTTAGAATTGCTTATAGAAAATTAAACATCAAAGTTTTCAGATGAACAAATCCAAGTTATGGAAAATGGAACAATTATAGATCTAATCCACGTCACAGCTCAAGAAACTGCAAAGTCAACTAAAAAAAAGACAACATCAGATGTTGGAGCACAAATGATAGAAGCTCCAAGTATACTAACTAATCGAAATTCAGCCATTAACAAGGCAACATCGGTGCGTGAAGAAAGACATATATCGAAATTAAACCAAGAAAATGCTACAAGTATGATAAGGGAAAATCATGTTATAAGAACTCCTTATCGACATCCAAGTCATACGAACAGATATCAATGTCATTCAGGACGAGAACAACTACTTTGTCGTCCGAAAAATATTGATTCCAGTGCAATTAAGGCTCATGATAACCAATCATCGTGGAAGAGCAATGTTCTGCAAAAGATTGAATTAGGATGGTCTGACTCTTTCACAATTCGATAGTTCTGCTCAACTCTTCGTCAGTCATATTGTCTCGTATCATCAATCCTAACCGCACCAAAAACAAAGAATCATGCAAAGACATTGCCAGCCACAACGAAGACATAAGTTTCTCCATAAACATGCTTTGAGGACAAAGCATTTGTAAAGGGGAAGGCAATGTAACAAACATAAATACATATAAAATATATAAATATAAATAATAAATGAATAACTAATAATTAATAATTAGTTACTAATGAAGAGACACCTCATATGAAAGATCATGTCTCTTATGAAAGGGCACGCCTGTGTGGGTATATATACAACCCTCATTTCTCATTTATAATCATCTTATTCATATTCTATATATATATATATTTTATTATCCTAATGGATTTCTTCATATTCCAAGTATTTTGGGTATTTTGCATATGAACCAAGTTGGTTCACTACAAATTCTTAGGCTTGGGTGGATTCATTCTGGACAGAGTTGGAACTACCACCATGAATATGAAATCAGTGAGATGATTCTAACCGGTCTTGCAATAAAAAATCTCCAAAAATACTAGAGCAACGTTTTGGTTGCAGAGTAACTGACCTATACTCTATGAATTGGCTAAGTCGATTAGGTTTGCAACTTTTCATTTTACTTTCTTGTGGCTCAATTTTGCACTTTATCATTTAACCCATGTGATGATTGTCGATGGACGTGAACTTCCTAATGCATTAGTTTTGTCCAAAATCACGTGGGTTGCAAACTTTGGCTTTCTTCTTGTTGCCTCATAGAATCTGCATTCAACTTCACCTTCAAGAGATGACTTGCAAGCCAATCCTAACAATTGCAGAATTTTGCACTGTCTTATCTCCTTATGCCATGTGTCATACCCTCTGACCACAATCAAAAGTAGCATCACCTTTTGTGGAGCAGGTCTGACTTTTGCCTATAAATGACTTCTTTACAGATGGGACATAACCAATTTAGCTCTTAATCTTCCAAACTCTCAACTAAATTGGTCCTATTATGTTTTTAATTTATCTTTTTATGGATTGTTTCGGTCCTATTTGCTGAGAAGAATATATTAAGCAGATTCTGGGGAGTAACAAGTAGATTGATTCTGTCCAATAGTAGATTGATTGACAAGGGACCCCTTCCGCCCAGCGATTTGACTGGTAAAGTCTATGGAGGTATACATACCCTACCCCCCTCTGGATTTGAACTTGTGACCTCTTAGGAGGAAACACATGTTCTTAACCATTAGGCCCACTCAGGTTGTATATACATTCAGAAGAACAACATTGTAGTTTGGAGTTCTGAAGATAGATAGGTAAAGAATGCTTGCATGCATGGTTATGTCGAAAGAGGGCTAAACATTCTACGATTTTGACTTTTTTTGATTTGCCATCATTGGAATCTGTTGAAATAATGTAATTGCAAAGAGTATTCTTATTATTATTTTATTCATAGGATTAATCCCCATTGTGGATTAATCATGTCGGTAATTGTATTAGGACCAAATTGTTGATTTGTGTACCTTGGGAGGTGTTCCCCATGTGTTATCCCTTCTGAGCACATGTGGGAGAGACATTTGCCTTTGTCCTATGTACTTTAATGTTCACTTTACCAAAAAGTGACATTTTGCACTTTAACCAAAGTCAAGTACAAAATAGAACATAAAGTACATATGTGTTATCCCTTCTCGGTTAGCACATGTGGGAGACATTTGCCTTTGTCCTAGCGTAATTTTTATGTTCTATTTTGGTACTTGACTTTGGTTGTGCAAAATGTCACTTTTGGTAAGTGAACATTAAATCACACTTTTTGAGATTTGAGGGACATAAAGTGACTTAGAATTAAACCCAAAAAGTGGGTTGCCATTAGGAGGTCACATTCTTTTTGGGTGATCTCAACTCTTGATTAGGGATGATCTCATCCCCTTTGGATCTAGGTTGGGCTCTTTGATGCCTAAAGAGGGCAAAGAGGCAAAAAGAGTGCGCATATCTTCATGAGGCTTTGCTTGAGTGCAGAGAGGAGCTTTGGAGCTATGGAGCTGGGGGCTTGATGCATGAGGATCTTGAGGAGGAGGTGCTAGCTTTGTGTGTGAGTAGCAAGGAGCATCTACCATCCTTTATTTGCGGGAGAGATTTCATCTTGGAGGAGGGCGCACTCACATTCATGGACCAAGCTTCCTTCCTCGAGAAATTTCTAGCCACCTAACTCCAGAGATATCGGGCCTGGCAGATTGATCACGTACAGCCAGACAGCCCATTCCTCAGGAGGATTCTATCATCCGGGACTTCTCGCCACATTTCAGAAAGCAGATCCGCAGCTTGGGGCGACTTCATCTTTCCTCCTTCAAGCTCTGAGCTTCTGATAGGCTTCACCGTCTAGAGCGTTATTGTACCGTGCTCATTGTTGTATTGTATTTAATGCTTTAGATCTTTGCTACTCGTGATATATACATCATATTCCAAACTGGTTTTTCCCTGTGGGGTTTTATCCAGGGTTCTAGGACTGTAAAAATACCAGGTCTACACATGCATTTTAGTTGCTGTTAGGAAGCTCTTTTTTTCTGTCCATATTTCAGCATTAAGGATTAATTAGGTGTGTTGTTGTCTATTGGGAAAGTAAATGTAAAATTATCTAACATGAAACTACTTGCAAGGGCACCTAATCAATGTAAACAACAACCATAACTCATCAACAAAACAAAACTACAGCCATTGTCATAAAACAGCAGAAAACAAATTTATAACAGCAGAAACTTAGTGTCTTAGCTTGGTCAAAGACGCACCAAGAAGACCGATAGGACCTCCGATTTTCTACACAAACTTTCGGATTGGTCAATCTGACAATTGTAATAGGCGACAGCAGTCGGCCCCAACAGCTATTATTGAGACCCGTGAATAAATTAAAGGTGGGTTTACTAACCCAGAGTGAGAGGTCGGCCCTCATGCTGAAGACCCTTCACACGTGCTCTGGCCTTTGTGTATATATAGAGAGGCTAGCCTCATTTTATCACACACAACACACTTGCTCATTCTTGAGAGGCGTTTAACTTCACTTCAGCTTGGAGAGGGAGAAGAGTGGCCCATCTTTTGGAGAGGATTTTCTCAGATATTTGAGTTATCTCTGAACATTGTATTAGCAATTCTATGATAAGGAAGTTTTTGTCGGGTTTCTTCCCAAAGGGTTTCTCCAGATAAATGTCAGGTCTCTTGTGAATGTGTATTTCTTCAAGATCTTGTTCTTATGTTGCTCTTATCTATTGAAATGCAAAGCAACCCATAATAATACAAACATTAACATGCAATCGAGCCAACTCGAAGAAACATATTTTGGTAAGAGAAAAACGTCATCACAGTAACAATACCTACAAATTAGGGTTAAAAGTGAAAATTTTCAGCCCCTAACCACCTAGAAAGTTAAGCCCTCCCCCAAGGATCATTTTTGCACTTAGAGCACACATTTTCAGTATCGATCTTTCCGCAGAAAGTGAAACCCTAGTTTCACAAAAGTACCGTATACCGTAAAACCAATGTATCAGAAGTACTAGAAGTACCAGAAGTACAAAAAAAAACCAGAAGCACCAATCCAAAAATCCACAGATCAGATTTGAAAGGGTAAAGTTGGATTTTCTCGATCCATACACCGCTATCATTTCGCCTAAGTGCACCTCCTGGTAAGGTAAAAAATTGATTTTAAGCATTTTCATTTTTTGTTCATTTTTCATAGCCTCAAGTAAAAGATGTCTGCACAAAGTTTGTTGAGAAATTAGAAGGTATAGACAACTCGCGTTCGGAAGAGTAGGACGGCCTCATCCTGCGCAGAGAATGACCTAGCAAGATTTATCAAAGAAGAAGTGGAGGAACTTGAAGATGCCGTGAGAGAAAGCTTAAGCATCGTAAGGACACAATAAGGGCCAAAGCAATCATTGCAGATTCAATCAAAGACCAATTGATCCTGCATGTACTGCTCAAGAAAACTCGAAGGAGATGTTTGACTCTCTAAGCAAATTCATAATGAAGGAAAGAACATCAACCGAAGATGAATCTAAGAACTCATTGAAGAATACCAAGATGCAAGTAAAGGAGAAATGATTCAAGAATATTACTCACGAATCTCAGAAATTAAAGAACAGCTAAAAGTGATTGGAGACACCATAGATGAAGATTTAATTAGTAATAACAACCCTAAATGGTCTCACAAGACCTTTGAATGCCTTCATCCAAACAGAGGTGCCGAAAGGAGAAACTACAGCTTTGAGAGCCTATGGGAAGAATGCATCCAAGAAGAGACAAGGGCAGCCAATCGTGAAGCACTACTAGCAAGGGATGATGATTAATCCCTAGCTACTCATACAAAGGAGGAAGGAAGAAACCCTACTTCAAAAGGGAAACTTATAAAGAACTTCAACCATCAAACAAATTAACAATCAAGAATCTCATCCAAGAAACTTAAGAAAGGAAAACGCAAGGGACGATATCTCTCATCCATACAATGCTATCATTGTGATAAGATAGAACACAAGGCTTAATTTTGTCCAAATGTATGAGAAGAATACAACAGAAGCACAAAAGGCAACATGCCCACATAGCCGAAGATGAAGAAACCACCCATGAAGATGATTAAGGACCATGTCTTGATCTTTAGCTCTCTCGTGATCTCAGACACCTGGAGAGAAAACATGGCTCATTGATAGCGGATCATCAAAACACGACAGTAAGAAAATACTCTTTGTATTTAAAAAGAAGCTTTAAAGTGACTCTTGGAGATGATTATCAATATCCCATCAAGGGAGTAGGAGAATCAAAACTACAAGCCAGATTCAAAAACTCAATGACAATGAAAGACGTACACCTATGTACCAGGCTCAAAGAAGAACTTACTTTCCATATCGCTTTAGACAAGAAAAGGCCATAGAGTTGCCTTGATAGATGGAGAAGTTCTTATGTGGGCTAAGGAGAAAACCTAATGAAGCAATCGCCATCGGAAATGAAGAAATGGCTTATATGTCGGAAGGGTCACCCAGAACCGCCATGACCCATGCCATCGAAAACTCATGCAAACTTTGGCATAGAAGATTGGCCCACATCAACTAAGGTGCTACCATACATGCAAAGTTGTCACAGGTTTACTGTAACTCAAGGTTGATCAAGAAGGCATATGCAATGGATGTGTGCAAGGAAGAATATCAAGAACCCTTTTCCAAAAAGGGATAGCAAAGCGTAAGGAGTATTGGAACTCATTCATTTAGACGGTAGCCCGTTATCGCACAGCTTTGTAGTTTAGGTCATATTAAGGATAAAGATCAAATCATGACCGTGAACCTTTCCCACCATAATGTCACCTCGATGGGGAGGTTCTTTCTTCGCTTAGGAGGTTAGCCTGTGAGACGCCCCTCGATAACTCCGTTTGAAGATTGAAGATACAAGGTCAAGTTTTATGAGTTCCCTCCTCGCAGGTTACCAACAGTATCAGACAATCCGGCTAATCAACCAATAAAAGAAGTGTATGCCCTATTGAAACACTCGCCCTTAACAAGACAACAACAACACAATATATATATTTGCAGGCTATGACTCAAAGGGTTAGTACTTCAATGACTATCTGATATTATTCAATAAGCAATGCAATAGATATAAAATGAAGTCAACGTTTTGTCAATTAGCTTATGAAAGACCATCAATTCATCAATATCCAAAAGGATGACTAAGCCAACAATATGTCCAATCAACAATTTACTCAATAAATGCTTAAAATCATCATTAATTGCTTATATCCAACTTTTGCTACGTCAAGATGAAATATCCAATTGTGACGTCAGCCTAAATAAGTTAGTTTGTTAGTTAGGGTTTGAAAATTTAAAGTTTTGAAAGTAGTTTTGCATAGTAAAACTCCAACGTTTGAGATCAAATATCAGTGCCTTAGGGTATATGGAGTCAAAAGATAAGGGCACAAGGTCTTGAAAGGATGATGATTCAAAGACTAGAAGGTACGGTTCTATGGTGCTGCAAAGGCAGGGCCCTAGAATCAAAACCCTAGGGGAAAGAGGCTCACTCCGGTGTTGCTTAAGGAAGGCCTTGTGCTCTTTCCTCCTTCTCTAAATCAACTTGGCAAAACGACTAGCCTAAAGCATAAGTCTAAAGGAGAAAGTGTTGCAATAACAAGGCTTTCAAACCCTAGAAGGTGAAAACCCTAGGTGTAGGCAATCTAGGCCTAGGACGTCTCCTCTTTTCAACTTATAGACTTCAATTCTAGCTCAGAAGAAACAAGACAAATGTAGCAAAGGCTAGGCTCTATCTCTTTCCTTCAATGGCTGAAAAATATTTCTCAACAAGGGGACATGTAACAATAACCTACTTGTGTGCTTGTTACCTAGGGTTTTAAATCGGCAATACAATAAGCAAATGCAAGAAGTTACACCTACAACCATTTATTTAAGAAGTTTTGCAAGAAAATTTACTTACATGTCATGAAGAAAAGCATAAGCAAACCCTAGTTGTAAACCTTCCTTGAGAGAAATGCTATAAATGCCAAAAATATCCTTCCAATAGCAAGTGCGCCTCACTTAGACAACAAATCTACCCAAGAAGGGCACAAAAATCAGATCTCACTTGTGTGAGTGAAGTGTGTTATGTCAAAATGAGGGAAACCATCCTCAATTTATATCATCCAATGACCTTCAATTAAAATTAGGTCATTAAAACAGCCGACAAGGCTAATAAAAAAAAATCATACTGTTTTACATTAAACTGCTAAAAGAAAACCCTAAATGAGCAATGAGCAAGACGTCCAACCCTTTTGAGGGAGACGTTGGCCCTTTTTAGCGCAAAATACAGCATTAGAAGACAAACGTTGGCCCTCACTGGCCTCCAATCTCTGCCACACGTGCCAAAATGCTCTGTCAAGGTACCACTCACTAGAGGTGACGTCATGGCTCCTAGATGACGTCCTGGGGCATCAGAAAGCACACGTTCCACCTGTAGTGGGTCAATCCCCTTGGGTTGGGCTCAGCCAAGGCGTCTTGGATGAAAACGTCCTCCTTCTTCTCTCGTGCAAAGGCTCGATCAATCATTGTCTTGTCTCTGCCCCTGATGAGGTCCCAACAACCATCTGATGGGCTCTTCAGCCTCATGGAGGTCCGAATTAATCATCTCCCCATGTGTACCGACCCACTTGGTACCTGTCCGTCAGGCATGGTCCTGCACATCAAAAACTTCGCCCTCCATGGGCTCATTAGTCCTCGGGATCATAGCAATGTCAATCATATTTCATCATTAATTTTATGAA